>OOFE01028325.1:0-11831 GCA_900323365.1 Monocentris japonica
CTGCACGCAAGCCTCACATCACCATGCGCAATACCAAGCGTCGGCTGGAGTGGTGTAAAGCACGCCGCAACTGGACTCTGGACCAGTGGAAATGTGTTCTTTGGAGTGATGAATCACGCTTCACTATCTGGCAGTCTGATGGACGAATATGAGTTTGGCGGATGCCAGGAGAACGCTACCTACCAGAATGCATAGTGCCTACTGTGAAGTTTGGTGGAGGAGGGATAATGGTCTGGGGCTGTTTTTCAGGGTTTGGGCTTGGCCTCTTCCAGTGAAGGGTAATCTTAATGCTACAGGATACAAAGACATTTTAGCCAATTGGGCGCTTCCAACTTTGTGGCAACAGTTTGGGGAAGGTCCTTTGCTGTTCCAGCATGACTGTGCCCCTGTGCACAAAGTGAGGTCCATAAAGACATGGTTAGACGAGTTTGGTTGAAGGAACTCGATTGGCCTGCACAGAGCCCTGACCTCAACCCCATTGAACACCTTTAGGAGAAATTAGAACGCTGATTGTGAGTCAGGCCTTCTCGTCCAACATCACTGCCTGACCTCACAAATGCTCTTTTGGCTGAATGGGCACAAATTCCCACAGACACACTCCAAAAGCTTGTGGAAAGCCTTCCCAGAAGAGTGGCGGCTGTTATAGCCGTACAGGGGGGTCCAACTCCATATTAATGCCCATGGCTTTAGAATGGGATGTCCAGCAAGCTCATATGGTCAGGTGTCCACTGACTTTTGGCCATATAGTGTATGTCAACTGCCTTATTCTAATCGTCTATAACTTCTCTCTGATGGCTAGATCTAGTAACAAACAAGTAGAATATAGGGAGTGCAGTTCAAGAACAGACACATAACATCTACAATATAGAGGCACCGCAAGCTCAAATAAGACATGAACACATGAGTGATGTAACCAAAGCCCTCAGGATGCAAAGTGTCAGATGCCTAAGAAACATTCTTTTGCGCTTTATGCAAAGGTTTAGGGTGTCCATCATGCCGGTGTAAAAAAAAAAAAAAAAAAAAAAAAGAAACGTGGTTACAGGGCTGGCAAGTGTCTTTAAAAAAGGCCAGGGATCAAGAGCACATTCTGGAGACTGAGGTTTCCTCCACAAAACCAGACAGCAACAGCACAGGTTACAATGCTACTGACAGTGCATCTGTAAAAGTTGTGCCACGCAGTAGCATCCATTCCAAATTTCTTAAGCATTTTAAAACAAAACAACTAAACCATTAAATGGAGCCTAGTTAATTAATTCCTTCCCATCATTTCCTTTTTTCAATATACATTAATTCAAGTTGTTCTTTTCCACAATATCTCATTATTGGGACGCTACCACAGTGGTGTCATCTGCGTATTTCAAGTGATTACCATTACTGAGGGCTGTACACTCGTAGGGTGCAGATATATATGAAGGATATACGTATAATATGTGACCTAAAATTAAACCCTTGGTGGGACCGGTACTTAAGACTGGACATTCAGATTAAGTAGCTATAATAATGCTCATTTAACATTGTAGTTGATTTTTGATGTAAGCATGCAATTTTCTAATTACACCAGTTTAGTACTACCAGCTACCATTTAGTTTGTAGTCAATGAGCTACTAAAATTTCACTGGTCCACTAGCAGTTAGACATACAAGCAAATTCTAGTAATTCTGCACAAATAGCTATTTTTGCATCAACACATTCTCTGTTCAGTAGACCACTCAGCTGAATGAGGTTATATACTGTACTGTAGTCGACAGGGGCATTCCAGAGAATATCAAAGAAATGCAAATCACCAAGGTATAAATGGAGGGGAATAATGCTGCAGGGGAATAAATGGAAAGAATGTAAACCTTTGAAACGACAGAGAGGTTCAGAGAGCAATCTCTTTTTACAGCAGTAGCCACATGACTCCGTGGATTACAATGACATAAAACCAGTTCCACCAGAACTTTAACACCCCACAGGTAAAACAAACACGTTGCTCTAACAAAGCTGGAGTTTCCTATAGAGTTCCTGACCTGAATTGTGCCGAAGTCCACATTCTCGTAGTGGAAGTGTGCGCACTCTGCCAACTTTGGGAAGTGGCCCTTGGTGAAGCACAATCTGAAAGATACACACACACACACACGCATGCGCGCACACATACACATTTCAGTTAGGCTTTCACCCTCAGGACATGCAATGGACAGAGTGTGTATGACAAGGGGAAGGGGAGTGTAACGCAGACAGAGGGAGTGAAGGAAGGAATAAGAAACCAAAATAGATTCAGGCAATGGAAGGAACTCGGGGAGGAAATGGAGGCGATAAACGGTGAGTTAAGGAGCGATAAATAGACAGACGGAGGGAAGGAGAGCCGTGAGAGAGGTACAGCAGAAGGACAGAGGCAGGTGTGTGTGTCCACTCACTTCTTGACGTTCTTGACCTTCATGCTGGCCGTGCTGCTGCTGCAGGAACGCATGAGGGGCTCGGCTCGCAGCTCGGGGATCTCTGCACTCCGCGCCTAAAAAACAGACACACACACACGCAAATGTCAATACTTAAGACTTTAGACGTTCACTGTCAAGAAAAACATCAAAACATCAGCTCTCCAGCAACTTGACAATCTCTAAATTCAGCCACTATTTTATAGTTTGGTAATTTTGCATTCACATTTTGCCTTCAGCCTACATTCTTACCACACGGCCCGCTGGCTAATAACAACCTTAAATATACTTATAATAACTTATAATAACTATCCAGCACTTGACTGTTAGCACAAGTGATTTGCAAAACAATATTTTATGCATTTAACACAATTACAGGGCACCGCAAGTTCCTCGACAACTGAAGCTTTTAGAGATTAAGTGACTTGTCAGATTGATCTAGTGGTAATTTATTGAAGCTATTAAATTACTTTATTATGGTTGGCTAATGTAACTGGATCTATAGTGCATGCCACGGTTTAGCTGCATGTAACCTGGTTTAATGAGCCGGCCAATTGTTTGTTATTGGAACTGATAGCATTGATTAGTTACTTGTCCCAATTAGTGAACGCTGTCACACTATCCTGGCGATTCATACGCCCTTCTTGATCACCGTTACCGGTATTGATTACAGCATGTCTTTTCAATGTGTTGTTAGAGCATAAGCCTCATTTTGATGGTTGGCATACTGGTCAAGTCATTTTGCTCATTTGAGTTTTTTTCAAGATCATAGGGTCTTTAAGGTGATCAATCACATGTGAAAATCCAAGAATCAATTACGTTACTAGAATTGTTGACGTTCCACTGATATTTTCGCTAACTAACATTAGCCTGGCAGGCTGAATCGGCTGGTTTCGAAGCACTGCAGAAAAAGAGTTGCTATAGTTATTGCAAAGGGGCTAAACATGCATGAAGTGTTATATTATCCCAAACAAATTACAATGGATTCATTTCACATGCAATGCCTGTTGCAGTGACTGAGAAAACTTCCAGCAATACTTCAGTTCAGTACAGTTTTTAAACCAAGATATGCACATGAACAATCAGCCACCGATGCTGGCTGTTTCAGTATTCCTGAACGAAGCCACTCACTTGCTTTGTTCATCTTAAATTAGTCCCGGGGTTATGCGTAGCTGCAGACAACAGCACACAAAAAAAGAGCTACGGAATCCATTTAGGCAAAAACAGATTTTCTAAGTCCCTGTTTTCAGGCTGAAATTTCCATTTGGAGAGCCGCCTGCCTACCTGTAACAGCATGTCTCAATCTGACAGCAGGCAGTTGGAAACCACTTGGGAAACAATAAGACAACAACAAAAAAGGAAAAAACAAAGAAAAAAGATAAAGAGATACAGAAAACAACTATGGGAAAGGAATTGAAAAGGTCTGTGATACAAAAAAGATGAGTGAGAAAATATCACAAAGGAGGTGCCCAGCCAAATAAAGTGCGAATAAACAAAGTGAGGGAGGAAAGGGACTGTCAAACTTCCCTGCATCCTGCCTGTGGCCTACACAGCCAGGCGGCCACTGACAGTGAAGGTGGTATGCAAAGGAGGTCAGGGGTTTTAAGACAACCACGAAACACCACACCACCTCAAGCTGTGAGCTGGACAAGGCTGGCAGAGGCACTTAGGGGACAGTAGCTCGCCTTCTGCCCAAAAGTCGCTTTAACTGTTCGTCTATGGGGCTTATCAAGTCCAGTCAAAACACACCAGAGGTTCATATCTTGCTATGAAATATTCAACTGAGCCTCTGTACAGAGAAAAACAGCCATGGGCACATTCCAAATGCAACTTTTGATTTTCTGACTGATTTTGATGCCGTAAATGAACGCAAAAGCCGTGCACTCGCAGTGCCTCAGCTTAGAACTTGTTCAAGCTTGCCTCTATGCGAACACCAACCAATGATGTTGAAGCAGTATGCCATGTAAAATGTACAATAACGAAAAAAAAAGATTGTATTGTTTATTTCATGTTCACTTTGGAGGGATCTTGGAACGCGTGGTTCTTTCATGCTTTGTGCTGCAGAAGTCAACAAAGGGCATCATCTACACCACGCAGTGCAACAGGGCACCAGCAGTGACAGCTTACGCCAACTGGCTTAGCATTTCTCATCGCCACCTCGAACCGCCATATAGACATATATAATGCATGCCATTCCAGTACAGAGTCCCTCGCAAATCAAATATTGAACAAAGAATAGCAGAAGTGCAGTATTAATGTTTCAAAAAGCCCCGCCTCTCTGATCAATATTCATTAGCCTGGTGAGATTGTTGTCTCTCTTCCTCTCTGTTGCCCGATCGAAGTGAACAGTTGTGATAGGGATCCAACCACGCGCCGACCACGGGTGGCTCGGCATGTTACCATGGAGACGGCCTCATTTCCACTGTGCTGTTGATGCCAAGTAGCAAGAACCAACCAAAGATGGGAGGAAAGAAAATAATGAATGATGCTGTCTGGTGAATGAAATCCAACACCGAGAGATCAGTTGAAAGAAACAAATGGCATGGAAGGTGACAGGTGGCAGGTAGATGGCTATCTATGTAAAGAGCTTTTGGTAGGAGCGGTTTAAAACATCCCGATTCATCTGTATTAATCACGAATGTGTGGCGGTGTTTCACGAGCAGAGGAGACACCGTTTTGATAGGAGAGAAAGTGACAGCTAATCAATCCACTGGGCTGAAAACAGACAGATAAGAATGTGACAGGCAGCAAACAAGCTGATCACGGCGGGGTGCCGTTATCACTGGGCTGACATCGTTAATGACACTGGAGTATGAGTCTTAGCTGACCTGGGTTGAGAGCAGGACATTGATGAATGCAGTGTGTGTGTGTGTGTGTGTGTGTATACAAAACAGCGAACATTGAATTGATCCTGTGTGAGGACATTTTCATCATGATGTGAAATTGAGTATGTGTGTCTCACCATGGCACTGATGGTCTCTTCCCAGTCAGGTCTGTCTCTGGGATGGATGTGAGCCAGTTCAGGCACAATGTCGTCCTCCTCCAGGTGACGCCCAGGCCTCAGGCCCCTACAGTGCACACACACCAATTTAGAACTACATTTAGTTTGATTTCATTTAGCTGATGTCAAAGCAAAGTGCAACAATAGCAAACGTTGATGCTTGAATCCCAGAGCCTAGTAAAGAACCTGAGGTAAAGGAGAAAGTACAAGAGGAAACAAAACAATTACAACAGCATTTCGAGAACAGAGTAGTGATGCACACATATACAAATACTGTACACTCATACACACAAACACCATCTAGAGGTTCTTAGGCCTGCATATGGAAGATGTTTAACGATCTTCCTGGATGCAGCACTCAAGCCATGTCTGAGTCAAGTCGTGATCTCTAATAAATACGAGTAGGGAAAGATGGAGAGAGTAGAAAAAGGAAAAGTCCTCTGGTTTGGGAGGGATGGAGCAGCCAGTAGCAGCCTGCCTGCTGCATGATGACAGTGGCTAGCGACCACTGAAACACAACATCTTTGCACTGAGATAATTGGACTCAAGGGCTGAGGAGACGGAGTGAGGGATTGGGGAGGAAAGGTTTAGTAATGAGCAATCTCAGTGAGCCCTAGACTCCCTCCCTCAGACTGGCATGGCTATTTTTTTTGTTGCATGTGGATTAAGGACTATTTTAGGTACTGAAAATGAAGAGTGAACAGAAATGAGTTTTCAAAAAGCAGTTTTCAAAAGAAAAACTTGTCCAAATGGACATGCCCTTGGACCCCACTTGCAGTTTTGAGGGCTAGAATCCTTGTACAAATTTTCTCTCCAAGACAGTCTAAAACTACTAGCGGCTGGATTCCTAATGGACCTCATTATAGTCAATGAGGCCAATAAAGGTCAATGAACTGTTTTATAAATCTTGCAAACACCTCAAAGATTTGGGACCCAGAAGGTCATGAACATTACCTTGTCTCAAGTGTAAATGTGTGCTGGTATGACAATAAAGTTCCTTGAACCTTTAGAAAAAGGTTGACGACTCATTTTTTAAATCTGACAGTCTGAATTGGGATGTTGAAATGTAGCTGTTATAATACTATGCTGTTTAACCACACATTGGCTGCTGCTCTGATTTTTTTCATGAGGCAGTGGTGGTCTTCAGCAATCTGGGATTTCTCGGTGTGTCACTGTCACGGATCATGGTGAGTGACAGGAAATATCTTGACAAGGGATTGAGGATGCCTCCAGCATTTCCGGGCAGATCCTCAACCTAACTGTCCCCATTGGCTTGGCCTGGGCCTGGGCCAAGCTTGCTCCCTCAGCCAAGATGGCCTTAATGACATGTTTTAAGAACCACTTACCAGGGAGGGCTTGAGCATTACCGAAGCAGCCAAGTGCTTTCAGAAACTGGAGGAGGAGAGGGCCATGCTTCAACACTACATTTCACTCGCCAAGTCTACCTCCTCAGCTCAGCAGTGCTGTGCACTCCTGGCATTCCCAGCATTTTTTGGTTAAGAGGCATGCAAGAAGAAAAGACCCACTGCTTCCAGCACCTGCTTCAGCCACTCCAGTTGCACGACACGGCTGTGTTAAGAAGAGCCTGCTTTTCATCCACCCCTCTCTTCTAGAAATCCACTTAAGAAGAAGAGAATTTGGGGTGTGCTGGTGGGGTCAGTGGTCTAAGGCACATACCACATAATCGCGATGTCCTGGGTTTGAATCTGGCCCGGTGTCGCGTGTCATCCCTCCTCTCTCACCCAATCGTTCCTCTCTCTCTCTACTATTAACTATCAAAAAATAATCTTTAAAAAAAAAGAAGATAATCTGACTGAAGGAAGGTGTACTTCCCTCAGCTTCCAGCCCGCTAAGCTCTAAGTTCAGCTTCCCCCTCCCACCCTGTGAGATGCAAGAAAGAACCCTCCAATGTTTCAATCTTGCCAATTTCCAAATAAGATTTCCTACATCGTCACCAAAAGAGAGCAGCTCTAGATGACCGTGGAAATAATCTTTTCCCATCCGTACCGCTCCATTTTCATGCATAGAAGCAACAGCAGCTCCATTTTTCTCTATAATTGAAAGCCTTGAATCGCTTTCTACCTTCGTCCTCTTCTAGGCTCTCTAGCTCAGCCAATGCTTTCTCTAGCCTCCATTAGTACGCCGGCTAGCCAGCCAATGATAGCCTGACTCAACAGATGCTCTACCTGAAACAGAAATGATGCAGGTTTAATACCCTGACATTTCAACACATTAGCCATCGCCAGCTTAAGGCAGCTCTTTCCGTCACATAGGGCAACAAATTTAAGGGTGGTGGAGATGCACACTGTCAGGCTGGATAGAAATCTACAACACAGAAGTGCCAGTATCCCATTACCCATTCTCTGTTCTGAAAGACAGTGGGGCAGTGTCACCAGTAGCATCTCTATCCCTTTCCAAGGAAATGTCACAATAGAATATATACAGTACAGCTGAATACTAGACTTTACAGCTCCAATTCAGACTCTTACGGTCAAGATGCTGGTTCATCACAACAGACCCAAGAACAGGAAGGAAGCAGAACTCTCTCTAGCCACTCTGCCCTATTAGAAATGAACCAGTCTAAGATGGAAATGTTTAAATTTATTGTCACATCCAGTACACTGAATAAACATGAAACAAGTCCTTCATATTCATATAGTAGAAGCTATTATTGAAATAGTTTTTGCTCATGTGACATATCATGGAGCTGGCTAATTGTTCGGACATCGACATACACTTCTAGTGCAGGCTGGCTAGCTAACTGCCTAGCTTCCTTCTAACATTATGTGTGTGTGCGTGTGTTGTTTGTGACAGGTCACAAGTGTGACAGCTACAGCCAAACAGTACAGAACGGCAGCCAAGAATGGATGAAAATGGTTTGTTTTTTTTTAATTCCTGAGACTACAAAGATGCAGCTCCACATTACAAGAGAAGATAGTAATTATAATTGACCATTAGTCAATTTAGGCCTCATAAACAGCCTGAATCAATTTAGCATGTTATCAAGCAATAAATGAATAAATCCTGCCAGAGGAAGACAACCAGTGCTGCCAGTTTGGGTGGTTTTGATCAATGCCTATAAGAGCGGCTGTTTCAAGTGCATAGTGTGTTTGCTGTACTGGACTAACACACATGGACACATGCCACTTTTAGAACTGCCAATGATACCCACCAGAGAATATCATGGCTCTGGTGTGATAAAAGAGATATCCAATGAGTAGTGAATTCAGCCTGAGGGGAAGTGTAATGCCTTATATACGGTTCTGAATGGATTTACTGGTGTAGCTGAAATTGTTCTTCATAGCCAACAAACAGACTATTGATTGGAATTATGTCAATGAATTAGTGGTCTGAGGACTGAAGCTAAGAAGTCCAATTCTGCTGTAATTCAGCATTTGAACAGATCACTTTTGTACAGTTCAGTCTTTATTAGTAAACAGCAATAACGGTTTCCTGTAGCCATAAACATGAAAGAAGAGTCTACCCTTTTTTCTGGTTTGGAACTGTGAGCAGTAAAATTACCGAAGATCATTTTTAACATTGAAGTTTGCACAAATATTGTATGATTAAAAAAAATAAATCTTCCATTCATTGTCAATGGATCTGCTTCAGGCGATGGCATAAAAGACAAATATCTTCATTTATCTTATTTCTAGCTTTGAGGAAGAGAAAATACTAATTGCTCCGTCCTTGGCTGTAGGATTAATGTGTGAATTCTCAAACCGAGTAGCATTCAGAATTCACATGTCTACTCACCTATGTTGATAATGGATAGTGAAATCAATAACTGAACATGAATGGCCAACAGACTGGATTCTGGTGCACTGACATTATTAGAGTCTGACTTTGGGGCCTCCCAGGATGTCTGTTTGGGCTTTCACACAGATACAAGCTTTATTTTGTCTAAGCCAGAAAAATGTATTCAGATCTGCAGAAAAATAATCTGTTTTTCCTCAGTAATGGAGCAGCTCCAACAAGTGCCGCTTGATGAAATCACGTAGTCTTAGTTGTTTATTTCCTTGTTTTGGGAGATACTAGCTACATGAATAGCTACTACATGAATAGCAGCAAAACTAGGCTAAGCTGTTCAATATCACAAGAATTATATGTAAAATCTCTTTTAGGTTAAACTCACAATTGGTTTGAGGGTTGCTACAGATAACCTGCAGTTGTATGAACATTCAGGCGGTAGCAGGGAATGGTTGTCCTGCACTGGAGGAAACAATAGAGCAGAGCAATAGAAAGAGGTTTCACACAAAGCAAGGACATCTGATTCTCTTCCACCCTCTGAAACCTCTTCTTATTGCAACATGGCAAGATCACACATAGTGTAAAACCTAGTAAAGCATCTTAAAACACTGGAGAGAAAATCAAACGTCTTAAGAGAAGAGAGCGAACATGTAACAAATAAAACATGACTCATCACAGTGCTTGTTGTTCTGTATGTAATGAGTTATGGAGATTAGTGTGGCCTATTGCTGGGAAAACAATCAAAAGCTAAATGTATTGTGGATGCTGCACTCAGTTCATTTCCGATGCACTTGAAAAAGCCTTGAAAAGCAAGAAAACCGTAACAGAAGAGAGAGAGAGAGGAGAGACAGAGAGGAGGGTATTAGTAGGCAGTGCACAGGATTTCAACCTTATGTATGTTCTGGATTGCATCCATCGACTGGATAACTCTCCAGTTGGCCAGCAGTTAAGCTCCTTCTATCCCACTGAGGCTGTTTCTGTGTCCTGGGTAGGGCATAGCAGAGCAAAACCAAGGGGCCACACATATGGATCACTGAGCACAAGAAGATCTCTTCCTCAAAAACCAGAAAATGAATTAGTGATTAAGTAATCATCATACAAGGGGTAGATCTGGCCAAGCAATCTGATTGGGCAAATTGTGATGTTCCAAATCAGCACTCCAGCTCAGCTAGTCGTGCTAAAATGAAATACCACTATAAATATTACTCTGCTGTTGATACAAAACAGAAATGACTGAACATTTCCATAGTCACCGAGTGTAATAGCTATTGTACCCTAAGCTGACATCAGGCTTGGCTTTCTGTAGCATCAATTGCTAGAGAAGCGACACAGCCGATGTCTGTATGCCTGCAACCCCAATTATTCTCTGTTGCACAAACTGATAGTGTTGATGCTGCCATTTTGAGTTAAACCACCTCTACAGTCAGTGTCAAGTTAACCCCTAATGAAAGTTAAATTGGAGTTTAAAGTTTTCAAGCAACTGTATTCAAGTTAATCTAGGTTTAAACCAGCACTATGTAACTTTCTGTAATTTAGTCTCGCTGCCCCAAGTGGCAGCGAGAGGTATCAGTTTGTATTTTTGAAGACTTCACTACCCTTAGCTTTCTGTAGCGATAGCTCAGGCGCCAGCTCGCTCACAGTTGTTTCAGAGCTGTGTGCGTTCGGCTCGTAAGTTTCGAGTCGTGACTTCCTGTGATGTAGAGAAAACTTTCCCGCCAGTGTACCTACCGACTCCAAAACTTCAGTGGGGTGAATGGAGCGAATCTACAGCTGCTCATTGAAGGGGGAGGGGCCAGTCTTCTCTGTTGCAGCCCCACTTCATGAACTAGACTGATAAGGAGCTTGTATTTTTACATAAAGACGTTCCATAAAAGGAAAAACTAAACTGATTTAAAAGCAGGTTTAAATCTAAATCTAAATCTAGTTTGATGCAACAGAATCTATTGATTAACCATGATTTAACCCAGTTAAAAGTTAATCCTTGATGGTGTGACCCACCCCAATGCGTCAAAGCTTGATTACTGTTGCTATACCAGCTACTGCCACAGATGCCTCTATCATCAAGGTAACAGTTAACATGTAGTCTCCAATGAATGATGCAATCTCCCTCACGATCAATCGGTCTCCTTGTTTTGGCCTGTAAAATGTTGGAAGGCTGTGGCGAGATGTGATTGGTCAAAATCTAATCCTGAGATGCAGTATATGGACAAACACAAGTAAAAATAATTCAGCATGTTGACCTCGGACTCCACAAGAGAACAGAAATTTTACCGAATCTCCCCTGGCTAACTGCTAATATCCTCAAAAATAACAGCCCAACCTGTGTACCGGCATACACAAGTGGAATGCTACACCCCTACCAGCCTATGCGTGCCCTGAAGTCGCAGCTTTGTGATCTATTAGTTATAGATTCAAGAGGAGCTCGGTAGCTGGCATGGGCCCCTGCAGAGCACTGCTCTGTTGTGGGCTCATCTGTCTGACTGGATTAGGGAATGAGAAACGGTATACAATTTTGCAACTGTTTTATTCTCTTTCTCTCTCTGTGTCACCTCCTGGGGGCCTTGTGTCCCCAATCCGCCTTCCTCTGCCCTGCCCGTTGATCCGCTCATCCACCCCTCTCTGCCAGGCATCACACCATGCAACTTTTTTAATGCACTAGCCCCGGC
>OOFE01028326.1:2307-13178 GCA_900323365.1 Monocentris japonica
TGCATCTGTTCTTTTATAAGTGTGTGTGTGTGTGTGTGTGTGTGTGTGTGTGTGTGTGTGTGTGTAATCTATGGTTTATGAGTGTGCAGTTTATGTGTGTTAGCAGTATACCAATATATGAGGACGTGTTCACTGTGGGAGTGATTTACTTTGGCTTACTGCAGGAGTGTAGGTGGAGGAAGGCAGTACGAGAGCGAGCGAGAGAGAACTTGAGAAAGAGAGCAAGAGACAGGCACAGGAGAGAGAGAGAGAGAGAGAGCTGACAACATTGTTTAATTTCTTTTAAAAACACCTCATTTACCCTGATATAGATAAACAAAGACAATCCTCAGAGAGGCAGCTTGGTGCCGTCACCTGAGCACACTAGCCCTCACTCCGTGGCCCTGGAGTGATCAGAGTCTTCTCAACAGCAGCCCTGCTCCTCTACGCGACAGTTCCTTCCTCCCAGCACCCAGCGGGAAAACGGAGGCTATTTAAGAGGAGGGCAAGGAGGGTGGTAAACGTCTCCTCTCGTCAGTAACACCGCCCGTCTCCAGGCCTCCCCTGGCTCTCCCAGGTTAGAATAAAGGCTCTAAGCTGCCAAAAATGCTCAAGAAATTCAAAGAGGAATGAGAACTTTCATCTTATATACCTACACACACATCAGCAACAAAAAATAGCTTTAATTCCTGAAATTGAAATTAGCTAATTGCTGACCACTATGCCTTATTATGAATCATCCACACTCAATAGAGCCAACTTTTTGGAATTCAAGTGGATTGGGGGTAAGAGGCAGAGTTAGAGAAAAAAGGGACAGAAGAAGAATCCAGGATCCCCATGCTATGTGAGCTATTCTAAAAATAGCCAAACTGGAGCAATAACAGGAATGGTGCTCCTCAAAGACCAGAGATAATAAATCAAAAAGTTTTCCGCCTCCATGTAGAAGCTGCAGACTGCGGATGGCGCAGGTTAAAGTCACGTGCCATGTGTAAGGCACACCGCTGCTTATGATCCACGGCTCACGTGCACAATGAACCCTCTTCATTACCAAAACAACTGGTAAAGTTACCCCTCATTTGGCCTATGTTATGTGGTAAGGAGACTCCACCTGAGGTATGATGCTGATTTTGTCCTGGCCTATGAGATATTAATGGCTTTTATTGTTGCGTTGGTTGGATTCTGTTGACCAAAGAATGGAACCAGGAAATGCTTGTCCTGCTGCCAAGTGTGCACTGTGTACTTGCAAACCTCTCCTTAGCATGCTGGCTTTTTGGGGGGGGGATTTTCAATGGAAAGGAAACACAGTAGCATGCAGTCAGCACTGAAAGTTTTGAGCACATTGGCAAATAATGTAATATTGGTAGTGTTTTCTATGTCTGTCACTGATTTTACTGATAACACCTCTGATCTTTTGTCATCATGTTTGAATGAGAGAACAAATGGTTTGGAGTAGAAATATGTTCACGCCATAAAAAAAAAACAAATAAAAGTAATTCCTAATTTTTTTTCAGGAAATCAAATAAAATGCCAAACTTTTTATTTGAAGGAAAACAGGAAGACTAAAAGCACTCAGCCCCCCTCTTCCCTCCCTCGAGTACCAAGCCCAGCCAGTGGCGATGAGCGCGCAAGCTGATTGACAACTTGGAGCGAAGCCCTTCTGCTGCAGTTTACTTCAATTAGTTAAGTGCCTAAGCCACAAAATGTACTTTGAAAAGGAAAGAGAGCAATGGCGTTATCAGTATTGCCAAGATTCTGACATATTATCTTACTCCTTTATGTTCACCCAACATGGGGATTACTGTTGCTGAATTCAAACAAAATGATTACTCATCAGATGCATTATCAGTAGGTGTAGTGAGCCAATGATCAATCAAATTACATCCTTTCCCTCCCTTCAAAAGCAGTGTGCTCTGCGCCACAGCGCTCTGACAATTTGGTAATGGAAGAAAACAGTCCGAAGTGGTTCCGCCACAAAAGCTTCTCCCAAGAGGAAACTGACTGAAACTGAACTCCCTTTAGTGAGAGGTGTGGAATGGCCACAAGCAAATTTACAGCCTAGTTAACCAATCAGTAAGCTTTTTGTGAAGAATGTTGTCATGAATGTTGTTCTCCGCGTATCATGGCGCTTACTGACAGTTACAAGCATTCACAGCCACGTGTAGATAGAATGAAAAATGTTCTTCTTCAATCTTATTTTTTTCCTACTTGAAGGATCTATATCTAACATAACATGCACAAAAAGGGTTGGCCAACTTTTGAATAGGATCTGTTCATGCATGCATGGCTTGGTAAAGCCATGAAAATACCACAGAACACACCTGCACCTTGCGGTGTGCGCCTTGGTGGTCTGAGCAGGCGGGCAGTCCCTGTAATCCTTGACACCAAAATTGCACTGCGCTGCCTGATCGTTACCGATACACCGCCTACTGCACCTCTCCTCCCACTTGGGCACAGTCGAGTTCACGGCGAGTCACTGAAACACCAAATGGGCGTAGGCGAGAAAAAACAAAATAGAGCCCTCGCTTATCAAAATCCTACAGTCACTTAACCAACGTTGGAACATGTAGATTTAGATGAAAAAAAGCAACCTTCTCAGGGCAAATTGACATGCACACAAGCCCAAAACCCCACAATGTCTGACAAATCTTAATAAGCGATGAAGAATATCAACAAAATCACACATCTTGTTTTCACTGTCATTAAAGTGTTCAGTCCTAGTGGATGTTAGCACCTTATGTCCCCCGAATCATATACCCTTTCCTTTTCTACTTGCTCTAATTTACCCTCAACTCTTTTTATTTTTGCATTTCCTCTCCTCATACTTCTCTCTTCCATGATCATTCTAAGATCACAGGAATATTGTCATTCCACTATGGCTCTGACCCATGCCCTCATCAGTATTGGTTGCTTGTAATCTACTGAAGCTTACTCTACTGTTGCACTCGTAAGTCACTCTGAAGAAGATAAATGCCTAAAATGTCACTGTTCTGAACTCACCGTTTCACTGCACGCTCAAGGGAGAAGTCGTTTCATTTGCCAGTCCTTTGCAGTCCTAAAGCAAGCTGCCACACACCATGCCTGCAGGAAAAAAAAGGTAGAAATTGAGCATACGTTTTAAATTTATGCCGGGATATTCACATTTTAAGGCACTCATTCAGTCATTTTCCATACCTGCTTATTCCTATCCGTGCCATTGCCGTGTTAATATCTTAGCAAGTAAATGTGATTGAAGAAACACATTTGCAAAGCATGCTAATTCAAC
Source organism: Monocentris japonica (assembly GCA_900323365.1). Lineage (NCBI taxonomy): Eukaryota > Metazoa > Chordata > Actinopteri > Trachichthyiformes > Monocentridae > Monocentris > Monocentris japonica. The sequence goes on from OOFE01028326.1 coordinate 5,549, forward strand.
TGATGGTGCAAGATATTTGTGCTAGAGTTGTAAGTGATTCCCTCCTTCATATTGGCATCTGGCAGATGGCAATCTGGTTAAGTGTGACTCAGTTTAAAACACTCTGGTCAGCCGGCAGGGGTACACTGCCTTTAACCGTACTAGCAAAACACAGCAAAACACATGGCAGATGATTTCTTACACTAAGATGACATGCCATTTTTGGAGATGCTAGATAATCAGCCTGAAGTAGAACTGAAAAGAAACAAGGCGTAGGATCTCTGGAAGCAGTCTGGAGGACCTTGCAGACCACTGTGCCATCAGGAGGAACCGCTGCCACTCCCGCCGCCCCTTGTGAACCCACCCCCGGTAAGACCACAATGCAGCAGCTTCTATGGCTTTAAAACAGAGTGGCAGTAAACAGCCAGGACGCCCAAAGGAGATGAAGAGAAAAGGGAGCAGACGCTGCCCCACTGTCCAATCAGATTAGCGACTGTGATTCCATTATGAGAGCCACAAGCAGAAACTGGGGTATCTTGAAAACAAGTGATACCACTGACTGAATTAGAAGCATCTAAATGAATCGCAATCAAGTTAACTTGACCTGCAATTGCCATCCATCCCCAACCCACTCTACCCTTCTAGGCCAGTGACAAGTGTAGGCATCATAAGCATGGGTGCTAATGCATCGGCAGTGTTCCAGAGTGTTTTGATATCAAGACATAAAATGAGGTAACGTATAGGATCCATGAAGAATTACGCGCCAGGGTGAGAAGATACCTTTGAAGTAACACTGTACTATGCTACTCTAATCAAAAAACAAGTAGTAGCACTTTGCATTAAATCACAGGCACTAATATCAAAATGAAATTAAGACTATAGCTATATAAAACTATAGCTTAGATTCAAAAAGAGCAGTTCCACACTGATGACTTTGTTCATCCCATCAAAAGAGGCTAGTTTGGGTGAGTGTTGCAGACCATATGGTATCGGCTTTGGCATATGGGCAACTTATTACTCTCTCGATCTATTACATCTTCAAACTTGTGCGTGTGTTTGTGTGTGTCTCTCCCTCCATCATCTGTATTCCAGACATCCACCAAGGTGCTCTTCTCCTCTCTGGGCTGCCATGAAGATTTCTCTAACAAACAGAGTCACCTTCCTCAAAGTAAGCCTCAATTTCCATATTTTTCCACGCCACATGCTGTCTGTTACTGTGCATGTATAGCCGGCTTTCCTTGTAAAACTAGTCCAAAAACAGCTACAAAATGCTTTTTATACTTGGCTTTTTAACCGCAAAGATCGTGGTGGTTGTTTACATACATACATATTTTCATAGCAGGCACCCACACGCTAACACGCTAACACAACAAGAATGAGTATCTGCATACATTCTGAGGAGTTTCCATACTTTTTTCCACCAAATCCCACAGTTTACATACTTTTTCCAATCCAAGCTGTTAATGTTTGAACAATATGTTCACTATAAACATGGAAAAGTAAATTTTTTGTGTGTCATTTGTTAAATTGGGTTTATCTATTGTGACTTAGATGAAGATCAGACCGTATTTTAGGAGGCATTTATACAGGAATGAAGGTAATTTAAAAGGCTTCACAAACTTTTTCTTTTCAGGCCTGCAAGAAACTCCATGCTACACCTATACATACATACACACACACACACGTATATGTGCACTTTCCAGTGCTTACAAGCCTGCAAGCATGTCTAAACTACAAATATTCTCATAAATGAAGATGCCGTATATCAAGACCTCACTTAAGCTATTTATATTGACAGTAATGTATCCAAGTGTAGCTGGTCCACAATTCTCAGCATTAATATTGATGAAACTGACAAGTTTTTGCTGAATAGCCCAGAAAGAAAGAATAGAATAGAATTCCAAACGAGAGTAAATGAAGAATGTCCTGGACACAAGGTTCTCACATTTACAAACCCAATTTCTGTCCGAAGAGGCTGACAAAAGGGCAAGACTGGCGAAAAAGGTCGGTTGTCAGTTATCAGTCGCTGTGTGTTTTCTCTTGAGTCAAAAGACCAAAGCGATGAAACAGAAGAGGAGGATAGGGTGCCCTAGCACTTAAAGTGAAAATGCTGCCTTTCCACAGGTCAATGGGAGCTGTGAAAATAGTGCTCCCCAGAGCAATGCTGCGATAAAGGCTGGCTGTCCCGTGTTTGAGAGGAAGGACAAAAGTGCATGCTGCATGCTACGCTAATGTAAGAGTGATGCTAAAGTGATCCTGCTGTATAGCTACAGTGATACTATGTGCTGACAGAACATTTTAGTGAATACGTCCCTACACCACCACTATTGGCTGCTCTGGGGATCCGTCACCACCACTTTGGCCATGAAAACCTAGTCTATAAGTAATACTTGAACATGCAGTTGTTTCAATTTCCAATTATTTCAGAAGATATTGTACGTTATCTACAACTATATACAGAATACAGAAAAGGCAAAGCAAACCCAAGTACTGCGTCTTTCTGGTTGGAGGTTGTCTCTGGAACTTTGGAGATGTGTGTGCTAAAACACAAAAATGTTGCGAAAAAGTGAAATCTATTTAACACCACTTCAAGCAGCATTATTTTGCTGAAGTGCTTTTACCCCAGACATGCCCTCCCCCCTCCAGCAGTAGCAAGGAGTCTGCATTATGCGGTTAAGCCTGACAGTCGTTTTCACCCCTGTGCTAAGTCTGTTTCGAAAGCCACAGCATCTGTAAATCTAATCGAGTACACTTACTTGCACAGACTCTGCATTCTTGTAACTAAAGCTGCAGTTCTACACGGGCAGCCAATCACGTTGGCAGATGCCAACCTCGGAAATTAAAGACAACAACCAGTGAGCTATTTGATGTTAATGAATCACAACACAAAATTGCTCAGATTGAGTGTTGCACATATTGGGGCCACTTAGTCAGTTAAACTCGGTGACAAAACAGTGTTTGAGTGCCAAGTGCTGTTAACAGAGCGCACCAGAAACTAATCCAAACTCGATCAGTGCATAAATGCAATCAGCTCCATTTCCAGACGTTGACAAGAAAAAAACTCTTGGATTCTTCATCACATTTCCCCATGCCTGAAAACCAAAAAACATTTTTTTCCGTAATTGACTTCATTTAGTTGGATACTATTCTCCTTCCAAGCAAAAAGGACCCCACTCTTAGTTCATCACTGGGTTCTCAAAGTCTCATTACAATACATTGCCCAAGACAGTAGGCTGAATAACCCCTCCCATGTCTCCTTTCGACATGGGTCAGAGGGTGTTGTAATAGCCTGACTCTTTGTACCCCGGTAAAGCAGACACAATCAAGACATTATACTCTCAGTGAGCTGACGGCTGCTGTGTCAGGAAGACATATCTCCACCCTCACTTAAGTGTTATCATTATCTCATTTGTATGTATCCACCACCATTCATTTTTTTCCCATTTAAAAAGAACTGGGGGGAAAGCTGGAGACGGAGCGGTCAAGAGCATTAATGAAGGCTATTGATGTTGATTAAAGTTCCAAGGTGACAAAGACAAAGAAGGCATCAAAAGCCATGTTTACACTTGATACATGCATGGGAATTTTGTCATCCCATAATGCCAGTGACGATTGTGAGATGTGAACATTTTTTTTTTTTTGCAATGCTACTGAATTATACAAATTCTGGGCAGCTCAAAAATCACAAAGATATCAAAGATGTCTTTATATGTTGGTGAACATCCTTTGGAAATCTTTTTTATTGTGGAAAGTAGTGGACAGATCTTTTGATTACCTGAGATGCTGCCCTGGTTCCAAGTCTTTCACTGTGATACCTCTGCAAAGTGAATCAAGCAGTTGTTTGTTCCTTGTGCAATGAGGCTTTGAATGAATACAGCCAAGGTGTATGTGACCCCTTCCAAGTAGCACTGGCATCAATCATTATTTACTGCATGTTTCAGTGCATTGCGGAGCATTGGTTTCTGTGAGCATGGCTTGCTTGTTGTTTGTTCTGTGTATTGTATTGGTGTTTCAGTGATTCAGTTGCAGGATCAATAAGGCACCAATATTATTACTACTGCTACAATGACAGTTACTACATTTCTTGTCAAATCTGGGCAATTTAGAATTCCAACTTGCTCTCCCTTTAAATGTCTCCATATCTATTGGATTCTTCCAAATACTACACTCAATCAAACCTTGAGATTTTGAGGCATCAAAAAAGAAGTGACCTCATTACCTTCAAATTCTCTTGGCAAAAATACAACTGCAGAGGCTAACAGTGACAGGGCGGATAATGCTTTAATGGCGATAGTCGACTGCAACAAACCTTTTCACGCTTCGGGGGCATTACACAGCTGGCATGACAGTTGATGGCTAATTGAGCATGTTGGTTGCCAAAATGCCTTCACTTTCAAAACCGAGATCAGGGGACAGGGAAGGAGAGTGGTGAACCCGCTCGGTCCAAATGCTTGTGACGGAAGACTCGGTGAAGTCTGTGTGTGTCGCTAATCTTCGGGCAGCATCTGGGTGAGGGGGAAAGGGAACGAGTGGCTCTACCCGACCTCAACAACTGTTTAGCCAACAGTAGAAGACTTTAGTTGCACAGGGCAATCCGAAGGAAGTCGTTGCTGAAAAAGAGCAAGCGTGCTCTGCAAACCATCCCTGGATAAATAAAGTTTAAAAAAGCAGATTGAACCGCTCCTTCCTCTGAAACACAGACCTCTCATCAAAGGCTCTTTGTTTATATCAAAACCATGTGAATACAATACTTATGCAACATTAGAATCAAGTGAGATTCATAATCCGCGGCCCAAGGAAATGAAGGCTGAACAGACTTAACAGTACCTGTGTGTACACAGCTTGTTCGCAAGTGGCATATGCAGCAATGACTCAACTGCTTATTCCTTTCTTCCTCCTTTCCACCTCTCTAACCCCCATCCCTGCTTTTCCCCTCCCCCTCTTCTTTTCTTGCTTGCTCATAAATAACATCTTTTGACACCTCTGTTGACAGCCTTGCACACTCTACCAGTGCTTTCGTGCAGCAACAGAAACATCAGATTTCAGCCAAACTCCCACAAGCAAGAGGCCTCACGGCATATTTATCCATGACTAAATGCCAAAAGAAGGCAATAATCAATTATGTGAAGGGCCACTAGTCACAGGCTGTTCAATGTTGCATTTCAGAAACAAAAACAAGTTTTTTAAATCTATTTTCTGGGAAGGTTTTGCTGAAGGTCTGCTCTTTTTCAACAGCGCTCTGGTTCAGAATCATTGGCAGTATTTAAGGCAATTTATTTAGCTTTTTATTATCTAGCTCCTTTTTCAGCAATGCACATTCATACAATAAGACATGTTCTAATTTTTGCAGCACGATACGCCAAACAAGAGGGCGTGGTTTCAATCCCCACCATATCTGCAGAAGTATCCTTGAGAAAGATACTGATCCCTGACCTGCTATAGGGGCACAGCACTAGCTGAGCTGACCCTGTGCCCCAACCACAGGGCAAAAAGGGAATTAGTCCCTTTGGCGGGTGGATAAAGCATGTCAAATCAAATCGAGTTCACGTCTGGTAGCTGCCCAGTGCAGCAAGCTTGCGCTGTTGGCCACTGAGCAGTTGGTTAAATGCATCGCTCAAGGGCACCTTAGCGGTAGTTGCTGAGGAACAGCATTACCCGTTTGCTCACCATATGCTGACTACCATTTTGGTGAGAGACTTTGTGACTTGTTTGATATGAACATTAGAGGGTGATTATTTTAAATCCAGCTTCATTTTCCCTTTCTATAATTTTTGACACCTTTATTTCTTAGGTGAATTTGAAGATAGTTTCAAGGCAATCATCATCATCTAGGCCACTACCTTCTCTAACTGCTAGCCACATGACAAGATGAGAAATTCAAGTGGATCTACAGCTTGATGAAATGTGTAGTCGTGTGTGTCAGGACAACAGTATTTTTCCATACTTTTCCAGATTTACAAATGTAATATCCAAACTTTCCAAGACCTAGAAATGACCATTACTGATACTTTTCCAGGCTTTGACATGGTATATAAGCAGATGTTATTGCAGTACTTTGGTAGTAGTGATATAATAGTGCAACCATTCTTTACATCTAGTGCACACTGTGATATTAAAGAGCAACACTTGACATTACTTTAAAAGGCCAAATGTTGGTTGCCGGAGAGGAAGGATCATATAAATTTCATAACAAATAATTGCCATTGCATCAAGGGCAATTATGTCTGACAGTCACTTTGTATAACTTAGGCTGACATAGGCTAAACACACACACACACACACACACACACACACACACACACACACACACGCTGATTAGCCCTAAGGCTTTGGTACACAGTATAGATTATGAGTCACAACCATTCATTATAAAGGGACTAAACTGAGCAGCTGAATTAAAAGAGGTCACTGACTTCACTATCAACACTGCAATAAGACCCCACGGTTCCACTATGGGCACAACAGTGTGTGTGTGTGTGTGTGTGTGTGTGTGTGTGTGTGTGTGTGTGTGTATGTGTGTATGTATGTATGTATGTATGTATGTATGTATGTATGTGTGTGTGTGTGTGTGTGTGTGTGTGTAGGAGAATGAAAAAACAATACTAATCGGTAATAGGAAAATGACGCCAAGGACACAGTTTTACAAGCTGAAAAATACTGAGTACAACTTTTATCAGTTGTATAAATAACTGCATTCATGTTAACCATCCTCCAGTGACCTGACAGGCAGTTAGCATTCACACACTAAATGCCAACCATTACCTCCAGGGAAAACACAATATGTTAGTCATGAGAGGTCTGAATTCATCGTTACACAAATAAACAGACCTGACCTACATGACATCTCACACACCGTCCAGGATAAAAAAGCACCCCTGCATTCTGTTTTCTCACAACTGTCATGACCAAACAAGGAGGTAGTGCATGCACTTCAAAAAAAACTGACTAGATGCTTGATAGAAAAGGTGAGACAATTATATAGATAAAAACAGATTTGATGCTCCTTTAGCAGTTAATTTAACCAACCACACAAACCACTAACCACTAACCGTGCGGTCACACGCTGAGCAACATGATCAACAAATCCATTCACTTCCTATAAAGCTGAGCGACCAAAAAAAATGATACCACAGAAGGGTTCAGTTAGCCAACATCCTCTCAAGCCTGGGGGGTGCTAGCTCTCACCCTTCCTGCTCTAGTCCCACATGTAAACACACAACCAGATGAGGCCTTGACCCGGACCAAATGTAAAACAGACTAATCAGGTCTAAACCTGCATCCAAGATGCCCAGTTATTAATAAAGTATCTATCTACCTTATATTGACCTGAGTATGTCCTTGTTAGTAGAGCCATTAATTCCAATCAAAGTACAGCCTTTTCTGCAGGAATCAAATCCACATTGAAAAAATCAAATAATCATAGTAGAAATGGTCCATTTAATGAGAATGAATCTTTTTCTCCTGTGAAGGTTGTGTGTGTGTGCCAAACAAAAATAATTAATCCTACCTTGACTGATAGAAATCACTTCAGAATTGCATTCATTCTCACACGATGAGCATGCTGAGTACATCTTGTACCAAACAGGTGATATAACCTCAGAGAGAAATGCCAAAAGATGTTATCAAGAGAAAACAGAAAAGCGTAATTCTC
>OOFE01028326.1:13201-28728 GCA_900323365.1 Monocentris japonica
TTTGATCTGAGGAAAAGAATAGTGGAGAAGGGGAAGTATAAGCAGTGTGGGAGTAGAGTTGTGTGCAGTAGGCTGTGACAAATAATGCTTGTGTAATGCATTCAAGCCGTACCACTAATTAAGGGATAGATCTCTCACTCTCTCTCCTTTTCTTTCTTTCCCTCCTCTCTCCCTCTGCTATGTAAAATGTCAAGTGTGTACGTTTGCACAATTGCATGCAATTGCAACCAGGTGTAAACTATGTGCCTATGAATGTGTATGTCAGCTTGATTGAGTATGTGCGTGAGATTATTGACTTATGCACTACATGCAAGTCTGAGTGCATCTGCTGTTGTTAGCAGTTCAACACTATAGGAACCTCACTGTAGCTCCCCCACCCACTTGAGTAAATCAGGAGTTGCTTTTAATGTACTCAATTACAGATGCACCACCATTTGTTTTATTATCAATAGCCTTCCCAAGTAAATGTTGAGTATCTGCCAAATGCTAATAATGAGTAGCAAATAGGTCAGACCTGATCAGCAACTACAGGAGGTATTTTGGACCATTCCTCCTTACAGAACTGTTTCAGTTCATTGATATTTCTGGGCCTGTCTTGCATGAACGGCTTACTTCAGGTCATGCCACAACATGTCAATAGGGTTAAGGTCAGGACTCTGACTTGATTTTCCTCTGTTTAAGTCATTCTGTTGTATATTTGCTTTTGTATTTTGGGTCATCATCATGCTGCATGACCCAACCTCTGTTAATCTTCAGATCACGGACCATTACCCTGATATTCTCCTGTGGAATTTCCTGATACAATTTGGAATTAATTGATCCCTCAATGACTGCAAGCCATCCAGGCCCTGAGGCAGCAAAGCAGCCCAAAACCATGATTCTCCCTCCACCATGTTTCGTTGTGGCGATGAGGTTTTGCTGTTGGTATGCAGTGTTTTTTCTCCTTCAAACATAGTATTGTGCCCTATTGCCAAAAAGTTCAATTTTTGTCTCATATGTCATAGAACATTCTTCCAGTAGCTTTGTGGAATATCGAGGTAGTCTTTGGCAAACTTGAGACGGACAGCAATATTTTTTGTGGAGAGCAATAGTTTCCTCTTTGGTATCCTCCAAGGAACGCCACTCTTGTTTAGTGTTTTTCTTCTTGTGGACTCGTGGACACAGATGTTAAAAAGTTCAAGAGATGCCTGCAGATCCTCAGCTGTTACCTTAGGGTTCTTTGTCACCTCCTTGATCATCAATCATTAGTGGCGTGCTCTTGCTGTGATATTTGCTGGACACCCAGGGAGAGTAGCAATGGCTCTTAATTTTCTCCATTTGTATACAATCTGTCTGACTGTAGACTCATGAAGTCTGGAAATGCTTTCATAACCTTTTGTATATTGTTTTTTGTTAGGATGTTGCTTCCGCTTTGTCTGCCTTAACACGATATGGAGCAGAAAAACCATAAATCCCAGTGCCATCAAATTTGCAGCCAATTTTTTTATTTATTTTTTTTTTACATCAGTGGTAAAGCACTGGTGCTAAAACAACCAACTTCACAACTTCACATTTAGCTAATATCTCCTGAACTGTATGGCATAGAATACATTTTTTTTTACATTTTTTCTCCCCTCAGATTCATTGGCTCAAGACAAATCCATTGCACCTACTGGTTTTAATCTACGCCATGATAGTTTTTACATTATTTAGAATTGTATGCTAAAATGTTATTTCTGCTGCAAAGTTGATCAAATCTCAATGAAATTTTGGCCATGGCATATTAAAACTCACTAGATCAGTGGTCCTTAAATCCGGGCCTCGGGGTCCAGAGTACTGTTGATTTTCTATTCTGTCAGGTAGTTTCCATTCTAGCTGTCTAATCAGGGATTGATTAAGACCTGGGATGCCAGGTGAATGCAATTAACTTCCTGATAGGAGAGAAAACCAGCAGCATTCTGGACCCCGAGGCCCGGATTTGAGGAACTCTGCTGTATTTGATTATGGAGACATTCAATACAAATAATCTAATCGCCATCCACAGCATTGTACAGTCTTTACAGAAATAGATATTGGATTGTAGTTTTTGATGATACTCCAGAAAAACATTTTAAAAAAACAAAAACTATCTATGATGGGATTCCATACACCCAATTGTTCTGTCATCAGGATTAATGACACTCATTGTGCTCAACTGGTTGCACCACCAGAAAACTGTACAGATTTGGTGGATTCAATTTGATATTTAAATTTAATATTTGTGCCAAATTTGTGACATTTTCAGGTAGCGTAACCAGCTGAGCACAAAAGAAGTTTAATCTCTAGAGATGTTTAAACCATGAAATAAGTTCTGAGATGTGGATTAGTTTTGCACCTCAAACCTGTTCAAAGTGCTGTTCTCTAACCATGCTACTGATCTGAGTATAACATGCAAGGGGCTCTGGATTTCATTGACTTTATAATAGAACTATATATAAAACAAAACATGCTTAGCTAAAGTTACAGGGACTACTTTATTTTATACACTACTTCTAAAAGACACCTATATGTCCTAATTTTTTTTTATCGTGTGTGCAAACTTACTTGGCCAATGTTGAATAAAACCATTAACTAAAGATTAAGAGGTCAGAGTCAAATCGTGATTTACTTGAGTATATTTATTGGCAATAGCTGAGCACTCAAGAGATATACACACAGTATGGGGAATGCAGATCTCTGAAGGAAGAGCAGTTGAGGATGAGGTTTCATAGAAAATACAAGGTCACTGCAAAGTCATATATTACATTACATTACAGTCATTTATAGCAGACGCTTTAATCCAAAGTGACTTACAATAAGTGCATGTCATAATAACAGCTGCATAGATAACAACATGACTATCAGTCGTTCCCCACTAGCAGTTTGTTCAATAGTAAGACAAAATGGTGGAGTACAATACAAAGAGGTAGTGATAGAAAATGGTTGACATAAGAAATACTGAAATGGTGCATACATTATTTTCTTCTACCACAGCCAATAAACCTGTTTCTGATTATTTTAGCTGGTAAATTCCACGAGAAAATACCATTCACTACAGCTTTCAACTGGTAAATGGGAACTCGGGGTTTGGCGATGGACTGCCTTCCTGAATTCTGACTTCACCAACAAGTAAATAGCTGCAGTGTAGGGAATTATAGATTCATTTCAAATATATATTTTTTTAAATGAATCATTTTTCATGTCATATTCAAGTCACTTTGGGATCACAACTCGTAGAATGTCATGGCAGGGCACAAGTTCTTTATTTTAGACTTCAAATGAGACACTTCCAAGACATTGCCATAAGTTGTTCTGATAATTATTACCATATGAATTGCATGCGGCAGTAGAGAGACAACCAGACAGATTGACAGTCTAGTGGTGCTGGTGGTTGGGCTGACAAACCAACAGATGGTCCATCGGACAGAGAGGAATAGGTGGGTAATAATGTGGGTAAAAACAGATGGGTGGCGACAGACAGTGATGTGGTGAGGAGTGATGACAACGTTTTACACCTCGAACTTTGAGCTACACTGTCATTCAAAAAAGGACACCAGGACTAAAGGTACAGCGGGCAGCGTATCACAGTCATCAACTTCCAGTAGCAGCTGTCTTTAAATATTAACTACAGAGTCAAGTTGACAGAAATTAATGCATGTGTAAGTCGTCAATTAACAGGGATCAAACACACCTCACTTCATCCTTTCAGTGACTTGTTCAAATAAAAGTAGAGGCTGCTGTCTGCCGAAATAGATTTTCCTTCTGAGAGAAACTCACAGGAGGCCCCTGTCGTTTTTCTGAACGATATAGGAGTCTGCAGAAAAAAGAATGACAAGTGACAGTAGCAACAAGCAGATATGTACAGTTTGTCTGCACTAGAGGGAGCCATTGGATAAGCTCTTTGGTTTTTGACTTCCTCAGGTGTTGTGGGTCTACATTGCTTACCTGCTGGTCTGTGGTTTTTCTGCTTTAATTTGACGATTCTCAAGTTCCTTGTTCTTTTGTTTTTTTAAATTTTGTCTCCATCTTTGGTTCTAAGCGCTCATTGCTGTAGTGTTTTTGCGCTGCATTTCCTAGTGATCACTTATCAATCAAACAGTGTGGCCCATACTGTGATTTGTGTTTTCTGTTGATGAAGTTATACCCTATATAGCTGTACCCAGTTCACAAAAGCTTTTATATTTCCCATGAAAAACCTTCTGATGCACAGGAAGTGAAAAAACAAGGATATCGATAAGGAGGTTTTTGAGGATGTTTTTGATTCCTGTAGGAGTCCAGTAGAAGTCCTATGGGATGCTTTCTTTCATGATTATCAAGGAAGCCAGAACTTCAGCCAAAACCTTGAAACTCTGTACTGATAGTTTGCAATTATATGTATAATTTAGGTAAATTAATATATGCTGCTATCTAGTTGTACCTCTAGAACCTACACATTCCAGAATTCTGTTAGGCTCCTTCATTGGTTTAGTTAAAGGCATGTTTCACCAGTTTTACAGCTCCCATAAAACCCATCATGTCAACTAGGCTACACATGGATACCTGTGGTTTTGATACTGTGGAACTGTATGACTCTTGTTGATGAGTAAAGAGTGAGGGTTACAGTAAAGGGAGGAAGTGAACGGCCAGGCTGAGCAATCCCTCTTTGGATTGGCTTCTGTAGTAAACTGAGATCTGTGAGGCGCTATTCACAACCCTACAGCATCAGAAAATTGGCAAAGAGAGACCCTGCATTTGATAGGATTTCATGCATCCCCTCACGGGCGTGAAGCATTTTCTTTTCCAAACTGGTGTGCATTGGAGTGTGTGTCTCTTTACTTTTGGTAGGCAGATAAGACGTTGCTGTGTTGACAGCCTATATATTCAATGTAGCTGTAGATTGGCCAATAAACTGATGCCTAATTGATTTTATATTTTAGTCCAATAGTGAATGCACTAGCCTACTCATTTCAATCCATAAAAAAGATGTGGATGCCAAAACATGTCTGCCTCTCAATTAAATTACAATTTTAAATAATGTAGCGTAATAAGGCTCTATTACAACAAATACTTTTCGGTCAATATCCTCATGTGATTAAATTCATCAAAAGACCCTCAGGTGCAGAACTGTAGCATTGGACAGTGCACAATCAATGCACATTTACCAACTCTGAGGGAAATGTACACATTTACTGGCAAATGTACACATTTACCATTTTCCCACATTTTATCGTTTGGGGCAGATGGTGATGCAATGCTAACACTGTAATAGATGCAATTTAAAATGTAGTATAATTCTTCAGTCAAAACATATTTAAGTAAAAGCAAAATTACTGACTTCCAAAAATACTCAAAAAAGTTAAAACATACAAAAAAGCTACTCAATTACAGTAACAAGAGTAATTGTAATTGGTTACTTCCACCCTTTCGGAGACAGCCTAAGTGTTGTTGGTATTGGTATTCCTCCTTAGTAAAATCTGAGGAGAAACAGACAGTTTGGAGAAATAGAGACAGTCATTTTGGGAGCCACATCAGATGTCCCATATGTTTGTCTGGTCCCTGAACTGTTGAGTGGGCTGGTTGAAAGCAGAAGGGTCAGCAGTCCCATTAAGTGTATAGGTGCAGCATCATTGTGCTGGGTTTATTGACTTAAACTGCCAATAGCCTCTATATTATGCTAATATTCAATATCATTTTCATGCCAAAAAATTAAAGAAAAGCCTCTGACACAGCATTTAGACCATGGGACAATAAACCTAAAACCCATGATAATAATTCTAATAATAATTGGTTGTTCTGTCTTCTGGGAGTGTTTAATTATTTAACCTAATGACATACCTGCCCCTCCTTGTTTTCTATGTAGGTGCTGAACGGAAAGAATCAGATCCTCTGTACTGGTTAATGTACAGTATTTGTAGCTTCAAGCCAAGGCAAGCAGAGGTTATTCAGCAGAGGTTATTCTCTCCTACAGGACTCCCTGTCCCTGACTGTACTCACAATGCTAATTGTATTAATGGAAGTTAAAGAGGATTAAGTCTGTAGTAGCCTAATTCGTTCAAGGCTCTGTAACACTGTCTCATTCAGTATATAACTGAGCTCTGCAAGTCACTCTGACACAAGAGACCAAAGAAAGTCCTTTTATTCCAGACATTTTCAGGGCCTCTGCACCTTGTAGGGTAAGTAAGGTTGGGTAAGTAAGATGATTTCTTCCCCCATAGCACAAAATGACCATAATATGTTGATATGGTTGTCAATTAATCGATCAATGTCCATCAATACCGATGAAACAACGATTACTTGGCCAGGTGCTGAGATTTCTGTCTTGAGATATCAGGGGCTGCACCAGATACATGTGTAGGAGGAGATAACCTCTACTGGATGTTGACAAGAGAGGTCGATAAAGGTCATAGATTACTTCATGACCCTTTAAATCAAAGCATTAATCACACAAAACCATGTTGGCTTACATCAATGGGGCTACAGTATACCAAGCTACAAACAGAGGATGAATAGTATTTTGGAGGCGCAAGTCTATAAAACGTGTCATTGTATTTCAAACATCTCTGAGATGCTTGATGGCGATCGCATATATTTCTCTAATTTACTGAGAGTGCAGCAATTTGATTGGGGAATGTAACCAATCAGGAGTGATCATTTAAATGGATGTGTCTGAGATGAAATTAATGTAAATTAATCACTGATTCTCATTCTTAGTGAGGGAGAATGGCTGTCCATGTATTTTACATGTCTTACTAGATGTTTTACGATGTCTATCCCGTAGAACACATGAATCAATTGATCAATAGACTATTTAATTCAGTAATAATGCTTTAGCAAACTACTATTCATTAACAGTTCTAAATATTACAATTCTCACGAGAATGTATCTCCTGTAGATTTCATTGCTAACCTTATTTCTCATAGCACCACCCCTAATGATTTCAACAATAACTCAATACTTGGATTCGGGATTGTTTTCATGATTTTGCTTTGCGAGATATTTCTTGCCTTATTGCCACGATAAACACAAGCTGTTACTCAGACTGTGGGTTGAATTTAGTTTAGTTTGTCTGCCTGCCAAGTGTCAAAATGTTATATTTTATATATTTTACATCCCAGTAGGCTTCACCATTCACAAGTGCATGAGTGGATATTACATCCCCTGTTTCTGAAGACTAGGGCTTCTTTCATGTCACACACTCCAACTAGACCCACATTAGACCACTTCCATTGATAAGATTTAGTCCCAGGGACCCATATGGGAACATTTTAGTAGCTGCTGATTTAGCAGTGAATTGTAGAAATGTCTACACGTGGGGAGATAATAGTGATGAGGGTAAAACGAGTGATTAATTCTTATACATTGTCTAATTAGGATAATTTCTAGTGAATTCAATTATAATTAAATAATGAAATAATATATGAAACTATTCTATGAAACTATAATAATTAAACTATTCCAAATTTTGCTGGGGAACCCTGGAACCCTGTCAAGGACCCCTTGTTTGTCCCTGGACCCCACTGCTGAGAACCACTGCTCGAGCTATAATGTAGTGAGAGGGACCTTATGTGCAGAATACAGAATACAGTTTACAGTTTACCACTTTAAAGGTACCCTATAACCTTTAAAGGTTATAGGGTATTTTAAAGGGGAAATCATAAATTAATGTTAGTACATAGCCAATAAAGTATGTCTCTATAATTATTGCATTGTCTTAATGTTTGCATGCCAGTGTTGCTGCTTTATTGTGCAGTATATTTGTCCTTTTCTATCTGCCATGACTTCTTTTGCCTGCATAATGCAATCTTGCTGCCTTTTATAATACTCACTGTCTCTGTATAGCTTTATATATCTTTTCAATCTCTACATTGCTTTGCATGATATTTTCCTTTATTGTTTTTAATTGTTTTAATTGTTTGTTATTCAACATTTCCAGGGACAGCAGTTGAAAACTAACCAGTTGGCTAACACAAGCGCATTACAATACTTTTGATCAATGTGCATTGTGCCTGTAAAAATAAAGCATTATAAACAGAAAAAAAGAGATTTATTTTTCTCAAAATATAATTTAATTTAATATAATATATTTTTTTCTCTTAATGCTGCTCGTTGTTTGCCTTGTGAAGGTCATACTTTATCAAATTAATTATTTATTGAATTATTTATTTATAATTATTTACCACTACATTACTGCTTCTGGCTGAAACTCATTTGCCCAAGCTCAGCCCCTGCTGGCCACTGCGCGCTCCGTGTGACGTCACAACAGCGCGGGGAGCAGGCAACCACAGAGAGCTAGCGAGAGAGGTGGAGAGAGAGAGATATAGAGGTTGATAGCTCAGGTCGAGTGGTAAAGGAATTTCTCCATAGCACCATATTCCGTCCGTTTTAACGTCTACTGACTCAACTGACATCTACTGACCTGGTAAGTCCTGGCATAATATTTAGCAACGCTGTCATTGACCTGAACGGCGAAGGAGCTGTCGGTTTTGAAGTTGAACGTGCTGGTTTCCTCCCATTCAGAATTTTGACATTGTGGTGATGCTGCTGGTCCAACAGCCATAATTCACAATATGTTAAAGTGTATGCTGAACACACCGCACACAATATATGTAGCTGAAAGATTTCCTGGCTTTAAATCTAACAATGTCAGCAAGCATCCATCAGGCTGTTGGTGGAGTGCAGCACCCGTTATTGATCAAGAGCAGAAAATCAAATTGATAAATAATTGATCATAGAGGACGGTTATCGGGATAAACCTTGTCCCGTTGTCGCCTGTGACATTTGTCTGTAGGCTATGCCTAAAATAGCCAGTGCTCATCTATATTTTAATGAGTTATCTGGCAAAGTTCTCATAAGCTGTTTTCCAGTAACCTCGTAGCGCAATTACGTTTATTTGGGTTAATTAGGCTCATTACTCTATTAAGGCAATGACAATTAGGTGACGTCCATCACAGCCCCCTCCACATGAAAATCCTTAATGCGGTGTTAGAATTACGAAAATGTCAGAAATAGAATATTTATCAGGCTGTTTGTGTGGCATGGTGTTTTGTTGGTGTGTGTACTACTATAGCATCTGTGGTGAATGGCTTTGGTTCAGTTTGGCATCACTGAAGCAGTCCTAACAGGTTTTTACAGCATCCCTCCAGTCACGTTGTTCTATTTTTAGCCTTGTGTTTCTTTGGAGATTAATTTGGTTGGAGAGAGGCTGACTGGACTGGATCCCTTGGGAAGCTATCAGTAGCTGTCTATCTTCACTGCACTGTGAAATAATAATACTACTACAAAGGGATTTACCTACTGTTGTATAAAATGTAGGTTGATGAGATGTACAAAACAGGTAGGCATATATTCTACTGTTAGAGCGGTCAGAGCCTACCACAGGGACCTTAAAGCCTACACATGTTATGCTATTCATTATTTAATGCCAGAGTCAGAAATTCCCAGCTGGTAGGTTGTAATTACAACCTCTGTTCCACCTGGAAAAACCAGGGAAAAAACATGGACACCTGCAAAATGTTCTTTGCTCCATCATGAAATATTAGTCCACTTTAATAATAAACATTATTTGTAGAGCGCTTTCCAAAACAAAGTTGCAAAGTGCTTCACAGAAAACGTCAAAACAATTGCAAAGGTAAAAAAAACAAAGAACCAATGTGACAGATCAAAATAGGTTTATGGTGCAATAAATTGAATGTCGGAAGTCGATAGTTCCGAGTCGGTATTCCCGACTTCCAATCAAATGCGTTCCAGTGCATCTGCTCGGGAAAACATGGACGCCCACAGCAAACTCATGTTTGTATGGCTAAAGAGGACCTACCTCAACTTCTACAGCGCCATTAGTGAAGAGAAACGGCGCATATCAGTGAACTAGTAATGTTAATGTTAGTTGGCTGGTACCACACGCTAGTAAAGACTTCCGTTGAGCTCAAATCAACCGAATTATGTTACAAATGTAAACTACAAAGTTGTTTCAACATGTTTACATAACAAAAACGACATATGAAGTAAAATTGATGCATAGGGACTTGTGTTTACTGTTCAAAGTGTGCGCCGCTATATTGCTGTGACGTCAGGTGTGTTTATATTGGCGAACTCGGGCCAGTTGGATCTTGCCCGAGTTTCCGACTGGGAATTCCAACTTGAATGACTGTTCTATTGCACTTTTCCGTGTCGGAGGTAGTTTTTTTTCCAAGTTTTGAGTACTGTGAATTGCACCATTAGTGCAACAAATCCAAACAGTAAAACAAAGACAATTGGGTAAAACAAGTCTTAGTGCAACATATTAAAACAACATGAGCAAAACAATAATAATAAATAAAAATTATAATACTTTAAGACTACTAGGTGAATTAGGCATTAGTGGGTGGACCAAAAAGCAGGCAGTAAAGGCCATGTCCACAGGAGCAATGGCTGCCAGTCAGTGGATCTGGCAGAAAAGCAATCACACTGACTTGGGGCAGGCACACAGTACCTAATGTAGGTGCTCTTGAGTGTTATAGTATGTGAAGTACTAGAAGTACGTGCACTGATACATTGATTTCTTAGCAGCTAGAAATTTTGGCATGTTAGCGCTTGTTAGCATGCTAGCTGACATTGTTTGCAGGTAGCATGGTTGCTGTGTATTGATTCTTTAGAATGTTGATTTGTTGGCTTGCCTTAGTTGTCTGTAGCGTGCTAGCTGATGTTGGCTAGTAGATATGATCTTATGTATGATCTTAACACTTATGAAATTTTGGAAAGATATGAATATTGTATAATTAAGACAGGAGTTACATAACATATGATAGTTTAGGCATGGCAGTCGGACTGAGTTGTGATACACTATTCTCAGCTGTTGGTATAATTGTTTACTGATACAGCAGTATCTTTAGCCTATAACAGTTGGTACAATTCAGGTTCTGAGTGCTGCTGAGTGGGTTGTTCCAAGCCAGCAGTGTCAACCGTCCCATTAGCTTATTGCTGTTGTTGAAATTCAACCTTTATTTAAGTCTCGGGGTACATTGAGGGATGGACCCTCTTTTGCAATGCAGCTGAGGATACGAAATAATATTAAAATAAATAAAATCAAAACAGGCATACATAAATAAATTAGAAGCATTTACAGTCCGACACAATGAGATTTGAAATCAGACTTCTGAATTGTACCAGGGTCAACAAAGTATCAATTTTCAGATTAGATGAGATGCAGTTTGTTCCAAGCAAGGGGGGCACAAATTTAAATATGAATTTCTGATCAATCCAGATCCCCAAATATTTATATTGTGGGACCCTCTCTAAAAAGGTGCCATTTAGAGTGGAAATCTGGAAATTACTATGGACTATTGACATCGTATAAATGTAGTTTTTTCAGCATTTAACACGTTTTAGATATTCAACGTTGCAGATTCTCAACGGCCAATTGCATAGAGTCTGAAAAACAGAATAAAATAGTATCATCTGCATAAAGATGTACATTACAATTTTCCAAGGGTGACACTATGTCGTTAATATAAATAGAGAACAGAACTGGAACTAATATTGATCCTTGGGGGATTCCTTTGGATAAATGTAATCACCCACGTTTACACAATGATTTTGATCAGTGAAGTAGGTCTCAAACCATCTGCAAGCAGCTGTGTCAAAACCAATAAGTGATAGCTTATGTATAAGTAGGGAATGATCAACTGTATCAAAAGCCTTAGATTCTAAGGCTTTCTAAGGCTTAGAAAGATCAACAAACAGCAGATACAATATTGTTTATGAGTAAGGTAGTAGCCAAGATGGTGTTATGCTTAGCCAGACTGATGAGAACTCAACACTGAATACCTAGAAAGAAAAGCCTTAAGTTGATTTACTAATGATTCCAGGCTTTTAGCCAGACATGACAATTTAGAGATGGAGTGATAGTTATTCGGTCACTTTTCCACCTAAGTAATGGCAAAACATGAGCAGCCTTCCATACATTAGGCATTACAGCAAGATTAAAGATATGTGATATCTTGTTTTGAAATTGCTTGTTTTGAAATTATTCAAGTGATTCAAGGCTAATTCGACATCTGGGATTGCGGTACTATGGGAAAGGTCACTACAATGATACAGGTCATGTAAAAAAGCTTGTTTGTTGAGGTTATTAAAATTTCTCTTTACAACTAGTCGTGGCTGGACTCATTAATCTTGTGCTTCTAATACACGCTATGGGACAATGATCACTGATGCCAAGATCAATGATGCCATTTGCAGTTATTTTTTCTGGTTTGTTGGATAGAATCAGGTCTATCAGCGTAGACATTGAGGGGTCTTTATGGAAGCAAATAAGTGACATTTATATTTGAATTTTTAAACACCACTGAATTCATAACATTGAAATATTTTACTTTGAAAACCATGTACCTGAATTTATTGGTTTTGAATTCACTTCTTCAAAATTCAAATATAGCATTTCAAGTTTTGCAATTTCAAAAACTCAATTTCACATTTTTGTTTCCAATGTTCAGATATTCAAAACCTATATTGAGGTTGCTCAGATTCGAGTGGTCAAATTCAGATTTAAAAATTCAAGTTGAAACAATTCAGATAGAACATCCGGGCTACCAAGGACAGGCAATCGAGTCTGACTGCAATCGAACTGACCCATTCACAGGTTGAAAGGCGTCCAGCTGCAATCTGACTTAATTGGCTGCGGCCAGTGCTGGATCCAGGGAGAGTCAATCCACTGACTCAACTCTCTCCTGGATCCAGCCGACGCCTCACCCACACCCTCCCCCCAGTCTGCCACACCTAGATATTCAGGCATCTCGGTGTGGTTATTTGGTGTCACCCAAGTGAGCTAGTGTAAGCAAACGGTTCTAACCTTACTCTAAGATGAGACTGAGCCACTCCCTAAATGCGCAAAGCTAAATACATACACATACAGTATATGACAAAGAGAATGAATAGGTTTTTAACCTTGATTTAAAGATATCAATAGAGCTTGCCTCTCTGTTTGCGGGAGACAGACTGCTCCAGAGATAGGGAGTGCGGTAAGAAAAAGCTCTGTTACCTGCAGTTTTCTTTTTGACTGCTGGAATAGACAGGTAGCCAGTGTCCTGTGATTGGAGGGTGTTTGGCAATATATGGTTATGGTGCTACAAGATCTGATAAATAGGATGATGCCAGCCTGTGTAATGACTTATATGTTAGTAGAAGCCCTTTAAAGTCGCATCTGGCATGAATTGGGAGCCAGTGTAAGGAGGACAGGATAGGCATTATGTGGTCGAATTTTCTGGTTTTGTTCAGGATTCTGGCAGCAGCATTCTGTATAAATTGAAGATTATTAATGCGCGCAGCAGGTGAACCTGAAAAGAGGACGTTGCAATAATCACTTCTCGATGATTCAAAGGCTTGTACTAAAATTTCTGCGTCTGCCTTTGCTAATATGGGTTGAAAGGTGGTAAACCGCTGTTTTTGTAATTTCCTTAATGTTAACCCCAAGGTTTTTGATTGATTGACTCTGGAAGAAGAGTATTCTCAAACAGATACCTATATCTAGCTGGTCCAATAACCAACATCTCAGTTTTATTGGCATTGCGAAGTAGGAAGTTTAGCGGCATCCAGCGTTTGATTTCCGATAGACACGCCTCTAACTTTTGGAATTGGGAGTGATTGTTTGGTTTATCGGGTACAATGAAAATGAAATGTATGCCAATGAAATGAAAATGAATGCCAAATTTACAGATGAATTCACAGAGTGGTAGCGTAAATTGAGAATAGCAGTAGGCCCAAAACAGAACCTTGTGGCACACCAAATTCCAGTTGAAAAATCAAGTTGATAGGACCTAAACCATGAATGCGCCGACCCTTAAAAAAGGGTTAAAAAAGGGTCAAAAATCATTTTCTGGTACTATATAGAATCCATTGTGTTAAGAGTGTAGTCTACAGGATTCATTTTCATAGAATCTTCCCATCAGATAAAGGATTGTTTGCTGTTGAATTAACTATTGTTTGGATGAGACAAATGAGAAATCACATTTACCACCAACGTAGCTGTCAGGTAATACTAGGGATCCAGTGGAGGGTAAAGCCTTTATTATAAGTTATATGAGGATGGGGTCTTTAAATGGAAAAACATATCAATTAAAAGAGCAATAATAGATTTTCACTGCCCCGTAGCACAAAATGACCATATTATACAGTTGTGAGAAAAAGTTTGTGAACCCCTTTGAATTACCTGCATTCCTGTATAAATGGCTCCTAAGTATGGTCTGATCGTCACCATCTGATCTGATCTGATCGTCATAAAAAACACAACGTGATTTAACAAATAAAACATTTTTACTTTTACATATCTTTACTGAACATATTGTTCAAACATTAACAGCTTGGATTGGAAAAAGTATGTGGACCATGAGATTCAGTAACTGGTGGAACCTCCTTTAACAGTACATTGGGTAAAAAGAAAAGGTACATCGGGATAAGTATCTCTTGGAGTTCAGATTTCCGCTCAACTCTGATATCCATGAGTCCGCTGGGGGGACTCCTGCCGAGCTCAACCTCAATAAGTCACAGTATGGACCACTGGATGTGATGCTGCAGCCACAGATCACCACTCTGGACGCTCCAGCATATTTATTAATATCCCAGCTGGAAGATATATCCCAGTTTGTCTCCAAAAACTTCTACTATAAAACTATAGCTCATCAAAGGCAAAACAGAATTTATGACAAGCATAGACGAGAGATGCAAGCAGAGGAAATGGCCAGAGTCTGGGTACGTGCCCATCCTTTCTCCAAGGTATTAAAATCTTTTGTGACAAATTGGCCCTCTGAACTATGAGGTGGTAAAGGAGAATACAGGAGAAGACATGCAGATTGCGCACGTCTGAAACCTTGTTATCTAACTGACAGGGGTTTCCAGATCGTGAACATGATCTTTCATGTAGCTTTCCTGGCAAGGGAAGAGAAACGGCTCACAGTTGTGACTTCAGTTGAAAGCCTTTCTGGAGGGGAGTCCTTCTCCATACACGATGAGGAAGAATTTCACAGATTTAAGGATGATGAATCAACCATTGTACCTTGATATGCTTGGTTGCCAAACCTGTAGGCTGGTTTATTTTAAGGGGGGGGGGGGAGTGTGGCAACCTCCTATTATTCCAGTAGCCACTATAATTAACACCCTGCCTCCCTTGGCTTACACCTAGTTCCTGACGCACCTGCTCTTTCTTGGTCCTATCTTGGCGGTCACGCCAAGGTTAAGTTGGCGACTCACTGTAGAGAAGTGATGAATCAGTCCTGCTTTGTTTTTGCATCCATGAGTTTGGGAGGTTGATGTTTTGCTCTCTGAATCAGTTCTTGTGTGGCTTACTTGAGCATGTGTTTTATGCTCTGTATAAAAATGTGGTGTGCAACAGATCGCAGTGTTTGCATTTGTCGCATTCACAGTCAATATGGACTCCCTACTCATCCCCTCTCGCTCTCTCTCCCAGAAGAAGAAGAACTGGTTGATGAAATCAACTTTATTTGGCACTAACACACATACATGCAGTGAATTTGTTTCTTCGCATACCTCTGACTAGATATACACACATCACCCCACACAC
>OOFE01028327.1:0-12040 GCA_900323365.1 Monocentris japonica
CTCTTTAAAGAAAAGGACAAAAACTAGTGAGGCATCAGTGAGACAGACCTGTGTCGTAGAACTGGGCCAGCAACTCTTCTTTCTCCACAAACCTCTGATACAGCCAATCAGTAAGGGGCTCCGTCTCCGCAGGAACCTCCTTTATGGGGTACATCCTGAAGGAGAGAGAGACAGGACAGACAGACAGACGGAGAGAGAGAGACAGAAAAGGGATTATTGAAGTCCTACTCAGCAGAAGCTGTCCGCATTGATCAGCCTTTGAAGCGGCAGTGCAAACTGGTCCCTGAGCAGACACTAGAGTCTATTATAGCGGTGTGTGTGTGTGTGTTCTAGCCTCAGCTCTTTTAGGAGTTCATTAGCTGGCAGGCTCATCAGCGTGTCACGGGGAGACAGAAGTGCTGAGGGGAGCCCAGCCGGCAGGAGTCCCATCCCTCGGCACCGAGGGCTTCCAGACACTTGAGGGAGTTGCTCAGGTAATGTAGCGCTACCAACAGGTCGTGGCTCAAGTTACACTGTTGGAAATGTTCATTTTCGAGATATTGAGCATGAAACGTTTTCACATGCCAGATGGCAAAACTGAGTTCACCTTTTTAATTTTTTTGAATACTCTCCCCAGATGGAAGAAATACAGTACTGTGCTCAGACAACAGTAGCAGAAGGTATAACCATTAAATGTTGATGTTGCTGCTCAACATCTAGTTGAGCACAGTTTGTGGGTCATTGTGAGTGTTTTGCTGCAATTCTGCTCTTGGCCAGCAGGGGTCCCCAGGGGGCTGCACTCCCACACAGGCATCTTCCAGTAACCTTCAGACAGAGGTTAGTCTCCTCCCTAGGAAAATCATTTCCTATACAAACACGCTCAATATTTCTCACTGGACAATGCCTACAGTAAAAACTCAACTGGGGAAACTTCTGTAAGAGGAAAGCAGGCTGCAATTAAGTATCGATTGTGAAGTTGATCAATATAAACATGAAGAAGTCGTTTCCACAAAAGACACAGTCGTCAGGAAGAAGTATACTGTCTTTTACATAGCGCTTTTGTGCCTCCCATGTTCCAGGTACAAGCATATGATGACTGGTGGAGGACATCTACAGCCTCAGAGAGGACCGAGGTGGACAGCTGGACAGATTCATCACAGCCTCAATAACCAACTCAGGAAAAAGGGTATGGCTTGCTTGTTCCTCCTTGGAGTTCAGAAGGGCAGGAGGTGATGATTCACCCAAACTTCAATTTGAGCTGAATACCATGACCATGTAGCTGCAGACCCTTTGACTCATTATCCAGCAATGCACTGTTTGGGTGTGGTTCTCTGGCATGTCTGTAAAACAACTCCTTTTCTTCAGCTTAAAAGGTTCACGAGACCCTTTATAAGTTGAGCAAGTTCCAGCTGCACTTAAACTAATGAAATACGTTATGATAAAACATGTTTTCTTTTGCAGTGGTGGAAGTGAATGGTGCACAAATGAATGTAGAGGAAACAGCAAAGTGCGAGCGCCTCACACCTGCTCCAGTGCAGCATGCCTACCAAAGGCTCGCTCCTCTCATAACGTAAACCGATAGCGCTGTAATCTTAGCAAGGGGAAAGGGAAGCTGGCTCAGGCCACTTATGGGGAGGTTGGAGCATTTAGACCCTGGGCAGCAGGTGGCCGCCCCAGCGCTTTGCTTCAGCTGAAATATTCATGCAGGAATCAGGTTCTTCGGTGTCCGGAGCAGCTGCAGAGGCCTGAGGGTTGCTGAGGTTGGAGGAGGCGCTGCTGCTGATTCTGGTCGAGAGGAAATCAACAACTGAGCTGCAGCAGCAATGCTCGTTACTCAGACGACACCTCAGTACTTTCCCCTCCAAATGATGGTTGGCCACCTGAAAAGTGGCAGCAAATTCACCAGGCACGGCCAAAAATCACCAACATTGCTGGTTCAGGGTGTTTTATTTCCCACCCTGAAAATATTAAAAAGGACCGTACTCCGCATTGAGACTGCTAGTAATCACAGTCATGCCGAGGGTGTTGCAGGTACAGATGTTGGCGTGATAGCAGGGTATCTGCAGGTTTCAAAAAAGTATATGACTTTTCATGCTACCTGGAATTAAATTTAGGATCAATTTAACAGCAATAAAGAAAAAAAGCTGGTGAAAACAATAATTGAGCAGTACAAGAAAAAGGATACTAGGAAATTCAACATTGAACTAAATAAAACTAATGAAACGACAGAATGGATGGCATGTGCCTTATTTGGTTTGCCTTACTTTTCAACTCTGACTCAACTATACATCACTGAATGTAACAGATCTGCCAATACCATTACCGAATTTTAGAGTTGCATCAAATTGAAACTTAACTAAAAATAAACCTGCATAATAATGTTGCCAGAAATTAAGCTCTTCAACTACCGTTTCTTTTTAAATTCAGATAATTTCAGACTTTTTAAGGACACGGTACCCTGGATGGGTGGTACAGATGCCAGTGGTTGCTGCTGACAGGTCCAAAAGTTCAGCCACAGCTGACCATTTCCTCACTGGTCACGGTCAACATTGGCTGCCTTGTTTTGGGTCACAGCAGATAAACAGACTGCCAGCGACCGATGGCTTGAGTTGCTTGCAATGTGCACGGTGCATTACGATGCATGCCCGACGACGCTGATGCGCCAAGCAGTTGCGAGTAATAAAAGCTCTGCTGAGCTTGGAAACGCTGCACTCCAGTGTCAATATTGTGCCGAGTGATAGAAACAAGAGTATGGCGGTGTTTTTGTTTGTTGTGCTGAAAGGCGCAGCGGCATGTAACCGTGTACTCTAGTGGTGGCGAGGAACCAGTGGTGATGTGCTGGCGCGGGGCCACAGCAGTGTGCTCATTTCCACCTAACCCACTTGGCACCGGCCCTGCCTGTTAACCTGACACCCTGCCGCACGGACAGACAGCCGAGGAAGGCTGCACTTTCTCCTGTCAATAACCGTCAACGTCAGCCTTTTACCGCGCATCGACCTGCAGGGGACGAAGCACTCTGTGTGAGGCAGACCTGGTCACAATGCCCCAATGCCCCCAATTGATTTATCCCAACTCGCAAGGGAGGCGCCTCCTTATCTGGTTGCTTAAATGCTTGGCAAGATGATTCAAGCACATAGGAAGTTTTTTGAAAACAAATATAATGTTGCAGCAGAACTCTAACAGTCAAACCTAGCAGAAAGACACATTTGGATAAAAAGGTAAACTAGCACCAGCAGCTCCAAACTGATCCTCCAGATTTTTAGTACTGGCCTGTTCCAACCACTCTGCCTCCGTACAGTTCTCTCTCCTCTCAAGACTTCACGCCCCCTCCACTAGGATGGGAAGTTAACGGTTAAATCTTGACTGTTGCTGGAAAGTTTGTCTACTCGATAAGCCTCTTTGGCAGGTAAGCAGCCATTGTTTGCTGGCTGTATTCTGCTCTAAATAAATCTTGGGCTGGTAGAATAGTGAGACAAAAAGCCCTGCTGGGAGGCCTGTGTTTGGGCACAGTGGCACATTAGGTGATTATTGACATTATCAGCCGCTGGGTGGTGAAAAAAAGTTATTCTACTGTCCTGCTTCTCATCTCTCTCTAGTTAAGATAAAAAAGGTCCTCATCTGTGTGCGATGGCCCTCCAAACCCCTCGACTACTGCCTGTCATGGCAACATATATCTCTCTCTGACTTACACACACACACCTAATGTGGGGTGATGGTCAATTGTAGCAGCAAAAGTATAATAAAAAGCCTAAAGCCAGGAATTCAATTTAAGAGTGCAAAAGTATACACACCGCTTGTTTTAATTGGGTTAAATTGGTGCATCATTGGTGAAAGTGCAGTGGAGTTTTCACTATCGGGGTCAATGGGGATCCCTCACTGCACCACACGGTTCACTTGATGCTTTAAGGGCTCTTGCTTGCAGACTGCCAAGAAGCCCTTATCTGAAATCAGAGAGACGTTGAGGGACGGTAGGAGTTGGCTTGTTAATTGCTCCATTTAGTCTTTAATCTGCTTCCTCCCTGGCTCAAGGCCGTCCATGTTCCAGGAAATGGTTTGGTACACAAGACCGAGCAGGACAAAAGCAGATCCACCAGATACAAGAGGGCTGGACCAGAGGGAAGACAGTTAAATCTAAAGCTTTCTGAGTAAGAGTTTTTTTTTTTAAACTACAGAGAAAATGATCTTAAGAAAAATCATTTTCTCTGTAAAAGAGCACTAAACAAAAGGTTGGCGCTTCCTGAGACACATTCTGCTGCTCTTGTTGAAGTGAGGTGGTGCACATAATAATGTAAAAAAATACCAGATAATATAATAACTTGTCAAAATGTAATGTAACCTGTTAACGTATGAAAACACTATTACATTAACCAGCGGTTATTGTAACATTTTTAACTGATGATGCAACAATATTGACAAACAATGTAACAACTCCAGTTATGACACTCCTTATTCTAATCAGTTCTCACACTATTATTAGTCAATATTATTATTACATCAGATAGAAATATGGTACACCCCTTATGATGTAATAATCACCGGCTAATCTAACAATCCAATGTCTTTGTATTATCCAGCAATTTATTACATTAACAGGCTTTACTACATTTTCAATTTAGATCCAATTAGAGGGACCTCTTATTACAC
Organism: Monocentris japonica; assembly: GCA_900323365.1. Classification (NCBI taxonomy): domain Eukaryota; kingdom Metazoa; phylum Chordata; class Actinopteri; order Trachichthyiformes; family Monocentridae; genus Monocentris; species Monocentris japonica. The sequence goes on from OOFE01028327.1 coordinate 4,624, forward strand.
TGTCACATCAGGCAGTTATTACATGATCAGTTGATTTAAGAGGCCTTGGAGAATCCAAACATCACATCTGATGAGTATCACAATGGGTAGCACATAGGCCATTCATGTGCTCGTTACAGCAAACTTACCAGCAATGCTACCAACCTCTGTTTATGCCCGTTAGCAATACAAAGCTACTATTCCTTAGCATTTTATAGTCTTGACAGCAGAGCCAGATGTGTACAAGTTGCCACGGCTAAAATAATAATAGCATAATACAACTGCGAGAAAAAGTTTGTGAACCCTTTTGAATTACCTACACTGCATATATGGCTCCTAAAATATGGTCTGATCTTCAGCCTTAGCTGGAAAAAGTATGTGAAGCTCTAGAATAATGACTTCTGTGAAAGAAGTCAGGTGATCAATCAATGAGATGACATTCAGGTGTGGGTTAGAAGTGTCCCGTCATATAAAAACCCACAAAGTTTGGTTACCAACAGAGTCTGCTCTGCAAAGGAGGTGATCTGTTGAAGTGATCTTGTGATCTGAAGCTTAACAGAGGTTGAGCCATGCAGCCCGACAATGACCCCAGTCATGCAAGACATCCCAAAAATATCAATGAACTGAAACATTTCTGTAAGGAGGAATGGTCCAAAATGCCTCCTAACTGTTGTGCAGGTCTGATCAGCAACTACAGGAAATGTTGGGTTGAGGTTATTGCTGCTAAAGGAGGTTCCACCAGTTACTAAACCTCATGGTTCACATACTTTTTCCAATCCAAGCCGTTAAGGTTAAAATTCAAACGCTGTGCTTAGATTCGGCTCACAAACTATCGAAAAAACTCGGATAAAACTCGTGCTTCGGATAGGAATATGAGTGGAGAACGAGTGTGTACCCTTCTAATTTTCACAACTTATCACCACCTTGCCATGCATATCTACAGTAGATGGCGTGAGCTCCCTTTCACCAAGTCACAATTACCTAACCCCAGTGGTGCTGTTGTCATATGAGGGGTGTGGGCAGAGTAGTGTAGAGGTTAATGACAGCCTAGCACGGAGCAACAATCTCTTATCAGTGAAGAGGTCGTAGGTAAATGTCCATAAATCCGCTGTCACAGTTGGATATGGACAAAACGGCTTGACATAACCACGAGCACGGAGGTGTATGTGCACGTGGGTGTTCACGTGGGTGTGTGTTCGAGGCTGGATGAGCTACTTATGATCGAAAGTTAGATGCTCCTCCCAGAGACAAACTGTGTACACGAGAAGGGAACAGACACGTGATCACAAACTATAAACATCATCATAATTCACCGACACCGTCGGCACTGCCTCCCATGAGCATGCTTTGTGTGTGTGTGTGTGTGTGAAAATGGGTGGTGAGGGGGTGAGTGTGGGGAACAACTCCCATACTGGGTTTCCATGGCGACACCAGTCCTCTGAGGAAACCAAGCTTAAAAAAAAAAAACTTGCTAAACCTCATCTCATTCATTACCCCTAGATGCCATCTCTAATCACTAAAGCACCCATTACACTCATAGGAAAGAATGTGAGAGGCAGACAGACAGATAGATAGACATGTTGAGCTCACAAATAAAAACATAAAAAAGGTGCCTATCTTGCCACTACCAATGACAGTGGAGAAAAAACTCCGCCACAGATATCTTAAGAAAGCTATGGCATGGCTGCAAACTCAACAATCCCATGTGTGTGTGTGTGTGCGCGTGTCTTGTCTTTGAAAGAAAGCCAGGTGTGCGCAGCTAGGAAGCATCCTTCTGATGACCAGGCAGACTCTAGACTCCATAAATCATGTCACCTTTCACGTATTCTCAAACAACAGCAGTCAGAAATGCACACAGCAGCAAAAAAAAAAAAAAAAAAAAGAAAAACATTTAAAAGAAAAGAATTCAACCTATTTAACACCCACCATTGCCCTCCCTCTGCCTCTGTACACCCACCTAGCTCTCCCATCTGCCATTCACAGGGGGGCTTATGATGCCACAATCTGGAAGACTGAGATTATATGGAGAGAGAGAGAGAGAGAGAGAGACAGCAGAGGGAAGGCTGGAGCTGAGGGCCGGGGGACTGGAGGCAGGGAGCGAGACAGGGAGGTAGAAAGATTAAGAAAAAGTGCATCGCGCTTGCTGTGGATTCATCTAGAATATTACTCTACTCAACTGGCTGTTCTGAGGCCGAGGCCCGGGAGCGGGAGTGATCTATACAGCCCAATAAAACATCCGCACAGGAGGACTGTGGCTTATTACCAAGGTCAGTCCACACAGAACCTGCTCGGGCCGCAGTCGGCCTTATATGTGAGGTTTGAAGATCCTCTTTCCTGCACACATATCATTTCATGAAGAATTCTGGAAAGCGAAACACTGTGAAAGCAGATAACAGGGAATCAGGGAACAAGGTCCACGGTCAGCATGGTCATCTTAACCATTACATCAGTCATGACTCCCACTGTGGCGCCAATGCAAAATGTCACGACTCCTCCATGACTTTCCATAACCAAGTTGGCACACTTCCACGGCCTTAAATATGTATTTCCTTCCTGGTTTGTTCATGTTGTTTTTCAGATTAGGAAAGTTCTACATAGGTAGTCAGGTTTCCACCACTCATTGCAAAATTGCTCAAAATGACAACAAAATCCTTGTTCTGGACGGCCCACTGGTCTAGCTGACTGCTTATCCACATCACCCACCAAATCGCTCTCAGCCCCACAGTCTTCCCTTAATCAGCAGGCAGATTAATCCTCTTGTCGACTCTGCACCTGTACCGGCGTGGGCCTCTCTTTGCTAAGCTCGGCGCCATCCGCACTCTTGGAATTGAGCATGTGCACGCTTGTCACGTGAACAGCTGTGCACAAATAGCTGGCTTGGGTGCGTCCCTATCCATCCCCGGGCTGCAGAGCTGCTGACCATGCGAGGGAAGGGGACGGTGTCGATGGCTACTGAGAGTCCCCCTAGGCGGGGTGGGAGTAGCACATCCTCAGCCTCTTTAATTACAGCCTTAATGAGTCCTTAGCCTCAGTGCAAGTGGGCGGAGGAACCTCCAGAGAGGGGCCAGCAAGCCGGGGCTCAAAAAGAAATTAACCGACCTCACCCACATAGATGTGCACATAGACACAAAGGTTGCGCCAGGAGACCGATGCTTGGGGACAAAGGCGCATTAGGAGGCAAGATGACCACTCCCTAATGACTAATGCTTAAGCCTGGATACAGCACTCTCCTATGTGCCTATGTCTCCTAAGACAATGCAACAGCGGACCATATTAATCTTAAAAAATTGAGTCTTACATAGAATATAATCCTGGTCCACCCTCGTCACTTTCACCAGTGAGCTGGGATTATCAACAAAGATATGGGCACTGAGAGCAGAACAAGCAGGGCACACGTGCGTTCTTTTTTTTGCACAAGAGTGCTGATTTGAGATCAGCTTCTGTCTTAACAATAGAACATTGGATGGTGAATGTATACGCGTGGAGATACGTGTATAGTCTACTTTCCATCGTATGGACTGCACTGTCCTTTTGCAGTCCATGAGGTCCTGCTGCCCTTGTAACACGTGGCAATGTGTCCTGTGAAACTTTGAGATCATTTTCTTGAATCGTAAATCATCAATTTATAATTGACTGGCAATAAATCTGTACTGATATTGTTCGAAACCTGATCCATGCACCGGAGCCAGGCGGAAGGCTGATGCACATAATTATTTTTTTTTTTTTTTACCGGCAGAAAAAAACAACACAAACAAAAATCAATCATTGCACGCTGACAGCAGTAGAGCATGACGTGTGAAATATAAAAGCAACACTGGTAAGTATTTTTTTGGTGCATTAGCAGGGGTTTGGCATCCAGCCTACAGAGCATTTTCTGTAAATGCATCAACACGTCATTGTGTGTAGGAAATGGCAGAGCTGAAGCAAAAGGTTAATAAGCAAATGTGCCATTCTAGCTCTCTGTTCTCACTGCACACCACCACTTAATCTGGGTTTTTTTTCATGCTATTGCAAAAAGCATTTGCGACTTCCTGCGGTCCAAACAGAGAATGTGCTGCATAAATTCAATAAAAACATGACAACAGAATGGTCCAAAACACATATAGTATCGAGCATTACACATATAGTAACTCTTAATTTCAAGTTTGTCCTAGTGACTCACAAGTTCTGACTGTTGGCGGGGGATTTTTCTAGAGGGAACTTGCTCCATCAGTGGAGCAAGATACGAGTGAACGCTGCTAAACTGAGTCACATGAATACGGGCTGAAGTATGGAGTCTGCCAAAGCTAAACGAGTTGTAATTTCATTATAGACGTGTGATGTGACTCTCTGGTAACATGATTCCTCTCCTGGAGGATATCATTCTCTGGTTTGGTAGATGTGGCAACAGGGAGGGCTACGGGGAATGTATCACAGAACAAAAAGGGAAAGCAGCCTTGAAAGGAACAGTTTTGACAAGGTATCATGGCCTTATTCTAAAATGATACCTGGGAAAAAGATAACAGCAATAAAGTACTAAAACTAGCTTAAATAGCACTTAAAATGTTCACAATTCAGTAACTATACTAGCAAGTGTCGTTTCTATTCTAAACCATTACTAATATATGTGAATAGGTGTAAATGAAACCGAAAGTGTTTCCCTGTGGAAAAGTTTTGTCCTCGCAAAGCTTCAATGCTAGCAGTAAAAACGCGTTTTCTTTGCATGTAGGACAGACCCAGTCTGGCTGCGTGACAAAGGTTAACAAATTAACGTTACTACAGAATGATCATGGAATGCAAGCCTCAGGAAGTATTGTATAGTACAGTACAGTTTCAGGCTGCTCTGGTGGCTCAACTGTCCTGTCTCTCTCCAGGGTGCTAATGAAGCAGAAATGCTACAAAACAGTAGACTAACCATTAGAAAGTGAAACGTGAGAGTTGAATGTAAAGATTACTGTATTATCCTCACCTGTAGTGTACATGTGTGACTGTAGGAGGCCTGTAGCCAAAGATCCAGGTCTGGATGTCCATGGGCCTTGCTTTGGGGTAGGCTATGGTCACGTCCACCACCCACTGTAGGCCTTTACGCTTACTACCTGTCATGGGAGAAGAACAAATGCAGGAAGCACCTTAGGAACATAGACACTTGCAGGGTGGGAACCTTAGAGTGGCTAGTCGATAGCGATAAATCAATAATAATGTCATATTTGTATGATCCCCACAGGTAAATTCTCTTTTGCCCCCCCCTCCCTTCCAGAGAGGTCAAAGGTCAGGCTCAGCCTACAGAGCAGCACCCGTGAAGCTGGTCAAGATTAAACGTCTTGCTCAAGGACACTTCAGCAGACAGGATGCTTGCCAACACAGAGCTTGAGCCCAGGTCAGCTGGTTGAAAGACAGCCTCTCTAACCACCTGGCCACCCTGATGCCCAACTACATTCTTTCATTTTTAATAGGACCGCCAAATGATGGCTGGTCACCTGCCAAAGTGGCTGGTGGAACACACAGTGTTACCAAGTGCAGTCCTTTAATTAGCAGGGAGGGGAGACAAAAGGGAGACAGAGAATGTAGAAGGATGACGGATGATGAAAGTTGGAAGGTATTGGCGTGTATGTGCATGTGATTTGCAGAGTCAGCTCAATTTTTACACAAGGAATTGAAGCTAAATGAATGGAGCTTTTTATCAGGAGGATGATGATGAATGATGAATTTCCAATGTATTTTCTCACTACTAAACTTCCTGCCCACTGTTAGTCAAGACCTGCAGGACTGAAATAATCCAGTGTAACATCATAGTCATCAGTCCCACCAGGATTTCTCAGTTTTTCTCTGATTATTGAACATGTTTGAATTTGCAGCGGCTTTTATCAAAAAATGCGATGGAATTTGCGATATTTTCCATGTTATCTTGTGGTAAAACAGCAGGAATGGATGAACGTTTCAAGCCCCCCCCCAAAAAAAAAACACTGCAAACTGCCCACTCTGTTTTTTAAGTTGTAGTAGAGTAATCGTCACACATTAATACCTCCTGGGGCCGCAGGCTGAAAGCTTGTTTTACTAAACATGATCTCTGTCTATTGCCTTTCTTTTTCTTTCATTCCTTTTTAACCCCTGTTTTCTTTACATTATTTGTTGTCTGTTTTTTCCCTTTTAGGCTGCAATGCAGCACATCTACAACTTGTCATTACATCATTAGTTGACCAATCACGTCACCCCTCTGATCTCCCTGTGTCAGGTCTGCCAGTGCTGCCAGATTGACAGAGAAAAGGAGAGAGAGGTCATCAGAGCACATCAACATCCTGGAGGGACTGACTATTCCAGTTTATCATGGAGACTGCTGCCAGCTTTAGTAAAGGGTCAAAGATTCCTCTGACGAAACATTTACTTGTATTTCAGGTCAGTTAAGGTGGTGCCATGTGATCACAGCGGCACATTTCAGAGCCAGTATCGCCTGTTTTGGAAAAAGAGTTTGGAAGGAGTATAATGTTCACTAATGGTGACTGATGGTAATGGTGGACAAAGCATCATACCTGTTCACGGGAACTGAGTCTCTGGGCATTTCAACAGAGCAGAGCAAGACATGATGTCTAGTCATGTCTAGTTTAGATCCATCTCAGAAAGTGAATCTTCAGCTCACAAGTTCACTGAATCATTCAGCTCTCGTTCAGTTCCGTTAAAAAAATCAGAGTGGAAACTCTGGAATACAATATGAAATTTGACCATGCTGTGCTCTTTCAGCTTGGAATGCAACTTGACAACTATCAACCAATAACCTGCATGAGGGCTTCACCTTTAAATGCAGGGAACATCGGTGCCATGTTGCTTGTGACAAGGGAGTCTGTCTCCGATCCGTTGGCGCCCAGATCTACGGAGAGAAACCAAAGAATGGGGAACAAGAAAACGTATGTATGGCTTAAAACACAAATTCTAGGTCTGCACGTCTGTACTGTATAGAATAGGAACGCAGCTTTTTTTCGCATGTTTGCGGCTCCAAACGGCAACGGTAAGTGTCGTAAAACTGAACGTCAATACCAAGAATTCTTGTAAAGTGACGTCAGTAAACACAGCACGCTCCAACCGGCCGGTCTGTGACACTTTATACCAAAAGATACCAAAGAGATAAGAGAGGCAAAATATCTAATGTTCCTCCTAGTGTCCATACCGGATGCCAGAATTTCATTTGGGCAAATAGGGCTAAAATGGTGATTTAGGCTGATAGGACGGGTATATTTTTACATCAGAATCTGGCAACTTTAAAAACATGTCGCCTGTAGATGAGTTGGGGGGCCGGATGCTCCCCGCACACTCACTGGGGGGATGCAGCAGACCGTAGGACAGAGCAGGGTCGTCTCTGTACCGCTGACACATCTGGCTGGCGCGTGCCGGGACGCGTACGTCTGCGCGAACGCACGCCTCCAGCTCCGGGCTCAGGGGCTGGACACCGGTCTGAAGGAGAGAGGAA
>OOFE01028330.1:4760-15111 GCA_900323365.1 Monocentris japonica
CTCAGCTCTTTCTTTCTTTGCCACTTTTTGCCCTTGATCATGCCCTTAATGCTCTCCTCCCCTCTCCTCTCCTCTCCTCTCCCCTATTTCTCTATATGGCTGACTAGGTGTTAAAGCCTGACAATGATTCTATTAACCTATAGGCCAGCAGCAGAGCCATAGGCCTGTGGCCAATGTGATGGGTTGACCGTAGTTTACACTAGCCTTGCTACCTGGGGCTAAAGGCTAGCTGTGTTCAGACGACATCCCAGGGAGCCTGATTTATCACCCTGCTTCCCACCAGTTAGTTGGGTTGGGCACGAGGCAATGGGTAGAGGTGGCTCCTTGGAGCTCAGAGAGAGGGGAGATAGTGATGTATCTTTTTAGAAAGGATAGTGTGACATCCTCGTCTCCTCTCCCCTCCTCTCTGTGTGGGTGTGTCTGTGTCTGCCTTCCTCTTACATTTGTCTTATCTATATATTTAGACAGTCGTGAGTGTCTCTTCCCACCGTCTTGAGAGCATGATACATAACACAGGTTATTTTTAAAAGGGGTGAAGACAGAGAGACGCAGAGACACACAGACCTGGGGAGACACGGGAGAGAAGGCTTTAACAAAATTATGGGAAAAAAACATTGTAGGACATTGCTGTTGGCAAAATGTCTTTTAACCTTTAAAATACCCCTTTTATACTCTTTATAGCTGCTTTTCTACACCACACTGTAAAGCATCTTGGATGACATCCTTTCTATGAAATGTGTATAAATTAATACTGATTGACAGACTGATTGAAAGTGATCATCTACAATATTGCCCTTTTTCTGGCTTAGACAGTAGAGAGAAAGTTTGGCAAGGATGTAAAAAGACAAACAGAGAGTCACTGCAGGGGGCTTGTGTTGTCTGTGCAGAAGAGTCAACTGCTTTGTAGCACCGAGAGATTTATTTTACTTTTTGCTCACAGATCATCATGTAGCCCTCTCTCCATGTGTCTCTTTGTCTCTGTCTTTCTCTCTATGTCACTCTCTCTCTTCTCTCAGTAGCAAGGATGTAAGACACTTAACACACACACACACACACATGCAGACACTTGGAAAAACACACAGACCTACACACATACCTCTCTAGATGAGAGTGGTCCAGAGCATAACCAGACGACATGGGTGCCCTCTGGGTATGAAAAACTGTCAGAGAAACTTTAGCTTTTCTCCTCTATACTCCTGTCACTGTCAAAGGTTATCAAGCACCTTTTACTAGCTAGGATTTCAGGAGGGAATGTATGTATTTGTGGACGTGTATGTGTGTCTTTGTGTACATTCTGGAGAACGCAGAGCGACTTTTGGAGAGGCTAAAATAATAAAGCTGTGCTTTATTGTGTCTGTGTTTGTTTTTGCGCTTTTGTTCCCTGATCTTGGTGTCCAAAAAGAAAATTAAAAGAGGACCGTGACGTGTGTGCACGTCTGTGTGTGTGTGTGTGTGTGTGTGTGTGTGTGTCTGCATTCATGGGTGGGTGAGAGGGAGGCAACATTTGGCACCTAACTTATTCACGAAGGTGGCAGGACAATTGTGAGCAGCGGTGAGAACATGGCTTCCATCAGAGACTGTCTGCCCCCTCCCACATTTCTGTCACTCTGTCACTCTCTTTCTCCTTCACATCCCTCTCTTTTACCCTACTTGTCTTCATGTAACATGTATATATCTGTAAGTCCTTGGTGTGAAATGTTTTGAGAACCCCTGCCTTAAACAATTCACACTGCCAAGGCCAACAGTAATCTCTGTGTGGATCATCTCTTCGGGTAGCTTTAAAATATTTGTGCTATTTTCGTTTCACCAAGCAAATGGTATTCTTTCACAGAGTATGTGCTGCCTGTCTTGCTGCCTGTCTCGCCCTCAGCAGAGAAATATATAGATGATGTGTGTTGATCTGTTGCAGGGGGAATGTAGAATACCTGCACGTAGGCGCCGACTGTCAGGGCAGACCTCATCTTAGCTGTAACTTAAAGAGTGGCAGGAACCACACGTTGCTAAAGCCACAGTTTTTGCAGCTGCTCCTCCCACATATATTCTGCCTCTCCCTGCGGTGTACAATGAAAACCGCCAACAACAACAACCACCATTGCCGGAGCCAGTTGTGTCCAACTAAACTTTATGACAGCAGAAAGGGATCCACACTAGAAATCTATCTTCTGCTCCTACACACGTCTGTCCTCAATAATTCAGCGACGCATGCTGCTTGCAGCTCTCGTTCTCTCTCTTTCGTTCTCATTCACTCTCTCAAACTCGCTCTCCCTCAGTGCACACCCCCCTCCTGCCTCACCTGCTCACGGCTGTTTTAGTAAAAAATTTCTGGTGCTCTAGGTGTTTCAAATTTTGGCTCGCTCCCCTCTCACTTTTCTCCCTCTCTCTTTCTATGCATCACGCTGGCTCGGAGGAGATGGGAAGGGGTATAATCTGTCGGATATGTTGAAAGGTCGCCATGTTGTCAGAGCAGCAATTTCCCCGCACCAGCTACACATCCTGATCCCTCTCCTCCTCCTCATTCTGTCTTTATCCATCTACTAATGCTTTATCTGTCAAGAATGATGCTCCTGTCATTCTTTCTCTCCTCTCCTCTCCTCTCCTTCATTCTTCTCCTCCTCTGCTCTCGCCCAGTGCATTGTCCCTTTCTCCTCCTCCTCTCTCCTCATCAAGATACCATCCTTCTTTTTCTTTATACTCGCCACCTCTCTCCTCCAAAGCCCTGTCATCTTCTTGCTATCATCCTCTAGAATCAGCCAGCAAGCATCCACCCACCACTCCACTTAGTGCATATAGGACATACCACACACAGTCATTGAAAGTGCCAGACAGCCATTGGGAAGAGTGGGCACAAAGATCAGGCAACTCATCAAGAAAATAAGGGGGAAAAAGTGGGTGCAGAGAGAAACAGAGAGAAAGAGAGAGAGGCAGATTGAGAGACATTAGCTGTTTCCATCAGAGCAAATTTTACACAAAAAATAGCTGGGTTGAAATGAATTCCTGAATGTACCCCCCCCCTCCGCACATCCACAAGTAAAATAGAAAGTGTTTCAATAATTGATTAGTCTAGGGCATGTTATGCTATTGTTCTTTTATGAGTGTCAACTAATGTTCTAATTTCATGCTTTCAATCTGTAGATGAAAACAAAGAAATGCACTTGGTAATATTCTTATGCACCAACTAATGGCCGTACAATCATCATGGAGAAAGGTTTGACGTTTCTGAGAGGTCGTGGTGGACAGATATTTTGCAGACACCATTTCAGGATGTCTAAAGCCACTTTTGAACTGGAACAAATGTGTTTACATCACATTTATTGCTTAATTTATAGGCATAAAACCTTTCCACGTCAAGCGAGCATAACAATACTAAGCACATTTTTGCCAATTTTTGCTGTTTCCATTCAGCTTTTCTAATTTGATACATCATAATTAAAAGTAAATCAAAAGTAAACCCAGTTTGGGAGAGACAGGGAGAGCAGAGAGAGAAAGACAAATGGCAAATGGCTCATATTGAGTGTGACATTGAAAAGGGCAGGGGCAGATGGAGAGAAGCTAAAAGAAGAAAGGCTTCCCCAGAGATAGAGAGAGCAAGACCGACAAGAGGGCTCAGAAAGGCAGAATGAAACAGAAGTAAAGACTCATTGTCAGAGAGTGAGAGAGTGACTGAGAGGAAGTGAGAATAAGGAGCAGAGAAGGGCGAGCAGAATTGATGGGAGCGACTTTTGTGACTCGGTCCAGGTGGTTTTCAGAGGTTGTCTCATGACTTGCAGCAGGGAAAAGCTTCAGTGAAAGGTGTTGGCATGTAGCTGCGTTGGCCTTCATCAGGCAGTAACCATTGTCATCACACGTTTGGTTGTGCCTGAGGGAGGGTGACAGAAGACTGCTATGCTGTCTCTTTCTCCATCCCTTTCTACCTGGGGAGCCTTTCTCAATAGCTCTTCCTCATGCTGTCTGTGAGGATAGCATTCCCTTTCTGTCTCTCGCTGGCCTCCCCTTTCTCTCTTTCATTGAGTACGTTTACGTCAGCACTAATAATTCTTAACCCGATTAAGGCAATTCTCCGACTATTGAAATTGTCATGTAAACTTTATCTGATGAGCTTAGAGAAAGCATAACCCACCATAACACACCTGGATTTCTGCTCAATCTTTTTATTTATCAGGGTATGTAAACATCTTGGTCAGGTTTCTTTTGGCTTTGTCAAACTGGACATGTTGGTCACCAGACCCAGATGTCATATTTACAAAGCCACCCACATGGCACAGTGCAGTAGAGTGGAGCGGTAGACTGATTATTACTGGGCTATTAGAGAAACTAAATTTGTTTGAACCATGTAAACGTTGTAATCAAAATATGACCTTACACTGATTACTGCTTACTCCTCTTGGTGTGCATGTGAACTTTTTCCTTATCTCTCGTGCTTTCTCTCCTTTTCCTGTGGCAGCAAGGCAGCGCAGAGGCGACCGACCCCCCAAACCACTTCCCTCTCTGTATTTTTTCCACATCGTCATCACTCACAGTAGCCTTCCCATTCGGCTGTTTTTTTACCTTTTACTTTCATTCTGTCTTTCTTTTCAAAGTCTCCATCCATTTCAACTTCATTCTTCATTCTTCCTTTGTTTTAATCTTTCTCCCCCACCCTCTCTATTCTGCCTGCAGCACCCTTCAATGCAAACACAACCTGTTCTGAGGGGAAGTGAATTATTGAAGCCGCTGCTGCCATTCCCTCGGTGCAGAAGTGGGCCGCAGAGGGAGGAAGGAGAGAATGGAGGGAGGGGTGAGGGTGGATGAAAGAGATGGAGAAGATGGATTTGTCAGGAAGGGTTGGAGGGTGCAAAGAATGACAGAAATTTTTATTTTGTTTACATCCTTTCTACGTGAAAATATGTTAACAGCGGGACAGAATAGTGAAGTGTGACAAACCAAAACCCAGCGGCAGGAAGTTTATCCACAGCACCAAAACCTTCCCAAAGACAATCCAATAAGCTCACATTAAAGGAATAATTGTGAGTAAATTGCTTTCATATAATGATTAATACTGAATAATTTTGTCTGTATCCTCTGTATATCCATTTCATCTGCGGTCATTTGGCAGCAGCCATTTTGCAGCCCTCATAAGCGTTGAGTTTAAAGGAGTAAGACACTCAATTCAGCAATCCTACAGTCAAGCACAGTTTGGTCAACATTTGTGAACATGGGCAACTCTCTCTCAAAGAAGAAGAAGACGAGAAGAAACCAGAGAACTAAGAACTGAACCTGTGATATCAAGATACAAACACTGTATGAAATCTTAAAAGTGAAAGTGAAAGCAACCCATGACAACACTGACACTGTTGTCCTATGTTAGGTGTGTGTCAAAGCCCAGTATTTCCCTCTCTGCCAGTCCTTCTAACATGGGTGCTAGCCAAGCCCTGAATGAGAGAGGCAAGTGGTTGTTTATTGCCTGGCCCACTGGCTTACAGGCTTACAGGGGTTAGGGATAAAGGAGTTGGCTGTGTTTTTGGCAGTATTCTTAGCAGGGTGTTCTCATAAATTCTGTAGTTATAATTACGCAAAGTACGAATTGCGTGAAACAGGAGGCGGAGCTCACGTGACCGAAATGGGCAGAAGTTTGACATTGAAATAGTAAGTAAGTGTGTGGAGGTGTGGGCCGTGGATGGGCGTATATGTTCGCCTTCAACTCCAACTACCTGGGTTCAATTCCCAACTCATGCAGAAAAGTTTTCTACTGTGATTTAAGTTTTCATTTTCAGCAACAGTTTCTTCTTTCTTATTTAGCCAAAACCTCACCCTAAACTGAACTAAACCATTTTAGTTCCCTAACCTTAACCAAGGTTTTAGTTGCCTAAACCTGTAACCTTCCCCTAACCTTAACCTAAGTTGTTTTAGCACAGTGATGGCGAAGTATAGTACGAATCAATGCGAAGGTATTTTATTAATCAAGGGTGCGTACAATTTCGTAAGATATCATACGAATGTTGTATGAGAACATGTTGTAAGACATGTAGTTTAGCTTTACTATTCTATTCTATTCTATTCTGAGTTCCTTCAGAAGTGGAGCTTGTTCTATTTATTATTAAAACACTCTCCTCGGGAACGAACAGTGACACATGGAGTTGTCATTCAGATTCAATAAAGAGCCTCCCTGCCTCTTTCCACTACAAAGCATGTAATGTATAAAGGGTTTATGTAAACTTAGCCTGGACAGAGTTTGCTGCCGTGTACTGTCAAAAACAGCATTGTTTTATTTAATATTTTGTGAGTGAGTGTGTGTGTGTGTGTGTGGGTGTGTGTGTGACGTTTTTGTGGATACATGTTCTTCCTGATATGACTGTGGAAACATGAAGTCACTATAATGCCGTGCAAGGCTGCTGTGCGATAGTTTACTGTGCTGATGATGAAAAGCTCTTATAGTTTGGCAGAAAGAGCATACCACCCCTCATTAAAATGTAGAGGTCTTAGAGCTGGGCTCACTGAGAAAAGTGATGCTGATAAAAAATAACTTCCAGCATATTAACCTTCGTATGAACCTGTGAAAAAATATTGATTGAAATGTCGTACATTGATACTGCTTAATGAAAATCTCACTAATACACAATTGCATTTGATTACATCATGTATTAGGGACATTTTTCAGGTAAGTACCTACTCAGTATTAGAATACTTTTCCATGAAGTACTGGCCATTGTAATGTTAAGTGTTACCAAATGTTCACTAGAATTTAGGCTTTAAGTTGCATTGCATTTGATAAATCCAACACAGCGTGTGTATAATCTATGACACACCTTGTATCTTCAACTGTCTCCAAGTGATTGATAGCTGACACCGTCAACCTCATGTATAAAATATTTATTAACCTTGGAAACAACCAAAACCATTAAAAATGCATTGTAAAATAACAGAAATGCAGAATATAAAATTCAACCATTTTTCCTCAGCTCCTGAAATTCACTACAGTGCTTAAACCTGGAGATTCCTTGCATTGGAAGAGTTCCCTGTTCACTTAAAAGGAGATCGTCCCTTCAAGGTTTTCCCTCAGAGAATGAAACATTGCTGTCTTAGATGTGTCTGCAACAGGTCTGATTCTGGTAGTCTAGTGTTTGTCTGCCTTAGAATCAGGCTTTTATTTGACAGCTGCTATTGTTACTCTGGTGTAAAGTTACATCACTAAATTTCAACAGCTACTCTGTTCAGAATTGTGACTGTGGAGGCTAAAGATTCCTCTGCATGGTTTCCTGTAAAACCAACGACAGTTCGAAGTTCATTCTATCCTGAGCAAATTGTAACGAGAGCAAACCCTCATAGAAATACTTTACATTTACATTTACAATTAAAAAAACAGCAAAATTAGCTTTGGCGATGAAGACTTTGAATCCATGCCCAAGAAAATCAGTTTTTTATTGGTGCCAAATTGAATTGAAAGTTGTTGATGCAATATACACCAATCAGCCACAACATTAAATGACTGGGTCAGAGCATCTCCAAAACGTCAGATCTTGTGGGGTGTTCCCGGTGTGCAGTGGTTAGTACCTACCAAAAGTGGTCCAAGGAAGGACAACCGGTGAACCGGCGACAGGGTCATGGGAGCCCAAGGCTCATTTATGTGTGTGGGGAGCGAAGGCTAGCCCGTCTGGTCCAATCCCACAGAAGAGCTACTGTAGCACAAATTGCTGAAAAAGTTCATGCTGGCTATGATAGAAAGGTGTCAGAACACACAGTGCATCGCAGCTTGCTGTGTATGGGGCTACGTAGCCACAGACTGGTCAGAGTGCCCATGCTGACCCCTGTCCACCACCGAATGGTTTTAATGTTATGGCTGATCGGTGTAAGTGTGCTTCAGCATGTTGTCGGCTCTCTGCCAAAGTGTTGATGGATGTATTTTGCTCCCTTTTAGCGTAGATATGATCCCTTCAGTTGTTTGTAAAAACCCTGGGCTTAACTTTTAGTCCTTACTCTTTGGTTGTTCAGTGTCCTTGAGTTTGGCAGGTGCTGTTTAAATGGAGTCTTCTATAAAACCTAATAAAGATAAGGGAGCGATTTCAGGGGTCAAGGGAGATGGAACCCTTTCATAAAATCATTCCCCCTTATTGAAAAAGAACATTACTTTATTAGTAATTTTGCGTGAGGTATTTGTTATTTCTCTCTCACGTATCTCTGCTAGATACTCATGAAACAAGCCTCCTTCAGTTCTTCAGAGTGGTCAGTGCAGGGTCAGCTGCAGTCCAGCAGGTCCTGGAGCAGTTTGGGGTTGAGTGCCTTGCTCAAGAGCACATTGTCAGAGGGCGCCATAGATGTAATGCCAGCCACCCTCATCCCTGAGTTTCTTGTCTGTTTGATATTGGAGATGCTTTTCAATTATTCTCACCCTCTCTCCCTCCCTCTCGCTCACCCTCCCTCCTTGGTATGTGTGTCTATGTGTGTGTGTGTGTGTGTGTGTGTGTGTGTGTTTGTCATGATTTTGTATGTTTCTGAGTGTGCTGCCCTTTGCCAATGGCCAGACTGAATGGGTGAATGGCTGAGCACTCTACTGATGAGCTTCTCAAACACAATTTCTATTCAGTTGAAAAAGAGAGAAAAAGGGAAAGAGTATTTGTTATGTACGACCATCTCTCCTCTTGTCTCTTTCTCCTTCCTTCTGTAGTTTCCCTCTCACTGTTTCGGTCTCTAATCCCCTCCTATTAGCAGTAATCAGTGTACCGATGCTTTCCCCTGCAGTCATTAGTCAATACCCAGTCTTGTGTTGATGAACTATTGTTGGTTTCTGTGTCTTGCCAGATTAGGCTAGATTAAACCCGGCTTGTTCACTACTGTGCCTCTTCTGTGTATGTGTATGTGTGTGTGTGTGTTATGTGAATGTCTGTGAACAACTTGCAGCTGCATCTAGACATGCACACACACACAAACACATACACAGCTATCCAGTCCCCCCCTCACACATACACACAAAACACACATGGTACACACAACCAAGTACAAATGCACACAGACACATGCAACTCTCTCTCTTTCTCTCAGTGTGGGTGAGCCCTTCTCCCTACCTCTTGGCTGTCGATACAGATGCTGTGTGATCAATGCGATAGTTTCTGTGATCCCGCTAGTAACTGGTAACAGAGTTCATGTTGGCAGCTGGGGAACTGGTGTGGAAACACAGTTAAGGGAACATCCACCTTAAAAATACTTCACTCTGTAATTCCTCTAATGTTTTTGATATTTAGTTTAATATCACACTGGGGACCTAAACTGTAGAATGTGGGGCCAGGAAGGAGGAGAGAAAACTTAGCAAGCTTGTGATGTTGTTGTAGTCATTAAAAAAAAAAGCTCTGTTTCACTCAGAGACTACTTGTGTGGAGTTCAAGTCTCTAGATAAACAGCATCCAGGGGAAATTTCCAGGGTTTGGGCACTTCTTTCTATTTTTGGAACTGCTTACATTACTGTGAAATAAAAGGTCATTGAGAAGGAAAAAGTCAGAAGTTCAGGTTTTTTTCTCTTGCCATCATTGATCAGTCTTGTTGCAGGGGGAGCCCAGAGGTTAGAGCAGCAGGGTTGTGACTGGAAGGTTGTCAGTCCGAATCCTGTGCAGGCTGAGAAAATGATGTGACTGGAGATACCCTTTCCCCTCCCCCAACAGCTACTGTTGAGGTGCCCTTGGAGCAAAGTAACCCTTGTTTGCTCCAATGGAGCAGGTCACTGGCCAACAGCAGAAGACTGTGGTTGTGCAGGTGTGAATGTATGTAATGTATAATTGAGTGTGAAACAGAGTGGAGAGTGTTGCTGAAAAAATACATGCATGCAATATTTTCATGTAAATAAATGGAGCGGAGCCTGCAAAGCTATTTCAGGCAGACATACTCGGGTGGCGCTACTGCTCAGTCAGCTGACGTGTCAGCTGAGCTCATGTGATGCCATTGCAAATTGGGCGGTCTATTTAAGCTGTCAAACTCACTCGCTCATTCTCTACTGCTGCTTACCCTGCCGCACTGTGTTGCATTTTACATGCCTGGCAGCAGCAACAGTGGTTTGTTTGGAATAAATAGAAGAAGAACTGGATAGCTAGCACAGCCAGCGATAGCCAAAGAAAAGACCTTTACCTACAGAAACTCAAGACACCACAGTACCGGTGAAACCACAGCATTAACCGCTTATCACCAAAGATGTTGCCAAAAAAATAACAAAATAAAAAAATGCGGAAACTTTAAACTCACTTTAAAAAACATTCTTGGCTCTATCATTTCTAGCTTTGGGCCACCAGGATCATTATCAATCACATAATGAATTCTGTTTTAGGGAGGATTTTTCCTACACTGTTAAGGGGCTCCCTTCAATAGGGAGCTGAACTGGGACAGACTTAAACCC
>OOFE01028332.1:21065-39223 GCA_900323365.1 Monocentris japonica
ACACACACACACACACACACACACACACACACACACACACACACACACACACACACTACAAGGCCAGGGGGGAGCTTTTCACAACTTTATATTCCCAGGAGACGCTCCCATGTTTCTTCATCAACAGCCCACAAAGAGGGAGAAGAGACTGTTATGGAAAAAGGAGAAGAGAAGGAGGGAGGGATGAGGGATGGCGCAATGGAGGGATGGATGGAGAGAGAGTACGAAGACAGGAGGTGAGGAGGCGGAAAGCATTTTGAGAGCTTTTTCTTTCAGTCTACAGAGCCAAGAGGTTCAGAGAGGCTACTGTTATTGTGCATGTGCGTATATGTAGTGTTTATTGGTGTGGTAAGCTCATAATGGTGTGTGTGTGTGCGCGTGTGTTACCACGTGGGTGGATATGTGCGATAAGGAGGGGTTGCTGGTTCACAGAATTTCGGAAACAGAGAAAATCACTAAAGGCCCAAAGTGGAATCTGCAGCGACAGTTACAAGTTGAGTTTGGAGGAACAAAATCTTTCAACACTATTTTTCTTGACGCACTCCCTGCTCTCAGCGAGTTTCTACTTCACGTGACCTTTATTTAAGAGGGAAAGTAAGTCTTCCAGTAACATGATGTCATCTTTGAATAAAAGATGTTAGATTGGAGCAGTTCTTTGTTGGAGAGATGATCTCATCATTTTACAGGAAAAAGCCTCTCCGGCCCACATATGCACATATCATGCCGGGGGAGACTCATTGCTATGCCGATGTCATCCTGTACCTCATCAGATCTAAAAGTGTAGTGATCGCATTGAAATGGGTGGGTACGTACTTACATACACACACACACACACTTGTAGTCACTTCAAACACACGCACACACACGCAGAGTAGGACCCAAATCATATCCCAAGATGTAAACATCTTCAACACAGATAATGATGAAAACCCCTCATGAAAATGACGATAATGATGTTGGCTGCTGTAATTGACACTATTCTGACACGTGCACAAACACACACAAACACACAGAAATACACCTGGCCCATCTGAATCTGTTAGCTCTATATTCTGGAAGAGAAAGAAATCATCAATGTGCAAATCAACAACGTCAACCTATAACTGGTAAGGTGCATGTAGGCGATATGAAAGGCACTGTCAAAATTCATATTTGATTATGGTGTCAAGGAAAGCAGTGTTTGTGGTAATACATAGTATTGGGACATACAGGGATCTCAGAACAACATCATCATCATTGTGGTTTGTACTGAAAGCCTGTCAAGCTTTACATTGAGAAAATGGATATTTTAGGTTTGTTGTTATTCAGAAAAAGGAGCTGAACATTGATATGAAATTCATGTCAATTTGTAGTGTTGCTCTGGTCCTAAGTGGTAATCGCTGTGGTGTTTCTGCTCTGCACTTCCCAGAGGTCACTTGCCAATCAAACAGTGTGTCCAGTACTACGACGTCTTTTTTCTTGGATTTTGATGAGTTTCTGTAGGTGGCGCTCTTTGTTTGTCTGTTCAGCCATGGTGGCTATTGTACCCAGTTCTTCTTGTATTTATTCCAAACAAACCACTGTTGTTGCTGTTGGAAATGTAAAATGCATCACTTCCTGTGTGACTGAATATTTTTTCCAGGTAAGACCTGCCACCATCAGGTTTTAAGAACAGCAAATGTCCATCTTTCATGAACTCGGTATAGGTTGAATCGCTATTGCGTGATATCAATCGGTAATAGAGAGCAGCATTTATTTATATGAAAATATTGCAGATTATTACTTTGAACCTCTTAATCCCATGGGTTTAAAATCAACTTTGATGCAATTATTGTGGATCATCAAGAAAGTGGAGCTCTTTTCTTCCTCCCCACCCCGCCTTCTCTTCCTCTCTCCCTCTCTCTCCATCTTCCTCATTAAACTATGAAGAGATATGGGCTAATTTAGAGTTATTTATTGTTGAAAAGCCTGGCCTGAAGGAGTCTCCTTATAGCAGATGTTAAGGGGTGGTGGTGGGAGGGGCTTCGCCCTAAACCAGCAGAGCTAAACCCAGGAGAGATGCACCAACAGTATTAAGTTTTACAGCCTGGAAAAATGCTCTCTGATGGCACATAACTAACTAACTAACACATCCAGGCAGGAAGAAGCACACACATATGAGAGGTAAAGTAAAAACACAACCACATGGGCCAGAAATGTAGACACATAGCTTACATATTCAACCCAATCCTCAGAGGAGGGTTAGGGCTGAATTATGACTGGTTTGTCTGTGAAGATACAAACAACATGAAATGATACGTTCTCTGGCACTCCGGTAATATTGTGGTATTATGTCGGGATATGTCCACATCATCTTCAAATGTGTTATATTTGTGTGTAGCAAAATCTCTGCCAAAGGAAAAACAGGTAATGTTTCTAAAATGGCCCTCATTTTCAAATTGGCATCCGTGTGGTTTTGAAATTGTGCTAAATAGAATGCAGTGTGCATTTGTCATGTGCATTACTGAAGATTCACATTACAAGCCAGTCCTTATTGTATGTCCCAAACATCTAAATAACCAAATAAATAAAAAAACAATAGAATGACAATCATGCAAGCATGATGTCTATCCTCACTTATTTTGGCTTATCAAAATAGTATATTGTACGTTTATGAAAGCTAGGTTCTTCAAAGATGACATTGGTGGTGCTGGCAGCCAAATCTGGTGCAAGAGGATCAAAATACAAGCATGATAGAATTAAACATTTTGCTGAGGAGTAGTTTCAGGTGACCTACACTGTCTCATCAAGAAAGATGTCACCCAAAATCACTACAACTGGCATCAAACCTGCTTGACGTTGTCAATGTCACTGCTGAGGTCAGGTCAAGCCATCAGACTCATGACAGGAGAAAGGAGAAATTTTGCTTTCTGTTTGAACATACAGTAATAATGGGAGTTCATCATCTCAAGAATAAGGCCTCCTGCTTACACACACACACATATACATACCCTGGGCACAGGAAGTGACAAGTGAGAGCAGGCAGTGGTTAATTACTATTGGCCTTCCACCGATGTCCCACCGGGCGTCAGCCTGTCGCTGCCGATACTAAAATAATTAACGCTGTCGCCGTCACCCCCGGTCCCTGTAGCCATGGCAATGAGAAGATTTACCCAGCATCCCCCTGTGGTCGTCGCGGCAGTAGTTAGCCAATGAGAAGAGTGAGGTTTCGGAGATGGAGCAGAGCCCGGGGTAGGTGTGTGTGTGTCTGTGTGTGTGTGTGTGTGTGTGTGTGTGTGTGTGTCAAGGGCTATAGCTGCAGGGTGTAGGGAAGACAGAGACTGACAGCAATCAGACTAGTACATCTGTTCTGCCTTTGTTCAGTTTAACCCTTTATATTCCCCCATTAGGCCAGAAGAGTTATTACCCTTCTTAGCTTCATTGATGCAGGTTTAGTAGGATACAGTGCATTCACATAGTATTCATCCCCTTGACTTTCTTTTTGCTTGTTGTGTTGTTGCAGTATGGGAGAAAATCACAAAATTCAGATGTGCCAAGCTGATACCGACGTATCCAAGGGTTTCAAAGACGACAAAGCTATAGGGTGCTATAGGTGCTTCTACTAAGTATTGACTCAGAGGGTTGAATACTTGAAATGATAAATTACTGCATTTCATTTTAAATACATTTGCAAAAATTTTCAAAAAAAAATATTCTTCACTTAGTCATTATGGAATATCTTGTGCAGATTATTGACAAAAAATTCAATTTAGTCGATTTGAATTCAGGCTGCAACACCGCAAAATGTGGAAAAAGTCAATGGTTGAATATGCATGACATATGGATTATATATTATATACATACATATTATATAGACATATATATGATGTATAATATACTGGAACAATGTGCTCTGTCGTTTAACCATCTCTCTCCTTTTTCTGTTCCACAATCCCGTCTCCATTTGAACCACAAATGGAGTATCTGTGCAGGGTGAATACAGTGAGTGCCACTCAGAGCCATTAGGTTTAATGGTGCTGTATGTGCCTTTGTTTTCTAAGTGGCGGCAGTCACCCTGAAGATCCTGAAGTAGCTATCGCCGTTTAATAACCCACTGATGGATGGCAGGCATTAGCCAGGATCCTCTCTCTCTCTCTCTGTCTTTCTCTCTCTCTCTCATAACCTGCCTCTCTCGCCCTCACTCTTGTTTTCTACTCTCCCTCTACTAAGACAAGGAAAGAAGGAGGTATGGAGAAATAGAATTAGATATAGCAGACTTCTTCTCTCTGCCCTGTACCCACTTAAAATTTTGAAAATCATGATTTGCAAACCCAAACTCTGTTCTGTACGTCTAGAAACGGGATTATAACCCAAGTTTTGCAAATGCAATCCCTGTGTAACATGCAACATAGGGATTGCATTTGCAAAGCTTGATTGGTTGTAATCCCATTTGTGGATTTACAGACCAGGTTTGGAAACCATGACTTTACAATTAAGACTTTTCAAAATGTTCAACTCATGTACGGTTTGTTTGGACAGAAATGTATTTCCACAAGTCCATAACAGCCCAACCTCACATGAACAGTGGCAGCACTTGTTCTGCCTGTGATAATCTGGCTTTGGCTCAGCACCGTTTCAGATCACATTGGTTTGTTTTGCTGTACTCCCATCACACTCTCTCTTTCTTACTCTCCTCTCATGCTTTCCTCTTCCCTCTCTACTTTCATAACTGTCAACTGGGTTTCATCGATTGAATGCCGACGAATATGGGGGAAAACAATTTGCCACAATGCACTTGAAAAGGATTATGGGATGCTGGACAAGTGTGTGAGTGTGTGTGTGTGTATGTGTGTGTGTATCAAAGGGTCTCCTGGAGGTTCTCTGTTTTCTGTTGGACCCTCTAATCCTTTTAAATCAGCTTTGTTAATCCCACTCTCTTCCCACAGCTGCTGAGATTTCATGCAAACACACACCAGCATGCGCACCTCTTTACATGCAGGCATATACGCTACTTTCTACCTGCTTTATGTGTCCTTTACTGCACTGTCACACACACACATACACACACACGACATTTCCTCATTGTTGAATGATGATCTGAGTGATGGATGGAGTAAATTTCAACTTGACTGATGACAAAAATAATAAAATGAATAGAGCGTGCAATAGATTACCATCTAAAAGGTGGTGGTAGAGGGAGACAACCTTGAATCCACCAGTACATGCATGTGCAGTAGTAGGTCCCTCATGTGTGGTGTTTAGTTTAGTACAATACCCATGTCATTTATAATAAAGACTGCTCTACACTATGCAGCACCTAATGTGTGTATGTGGTTCTGGTGTTAAGCACTAGAGAGGAGCAGCAGCAGCCATCCTGACCCTATTGTTGACAGTAGTAATAGCCAGGTGACGGTGGAGAGACAGCGTCGTTTACAATCCTTTGCTGTAACAAAATTAGAAGCCTAATTAGCCTTAAAATACGTGTAGTTGGTGTGCGTTTCTGGCATTTTTAGGGGAAACAGAGGGGAAACTTTTTGAAAAACATTTCATGGGATCACAAAGAATAAAAGTAGCCTGCTGAAAGTAACCTGCATAGGTAGATGCCTCGTGATGAACGGAGATCATGCTTGCTTGTGATCTTGCTTCAAACCACAAGCATGCACTGATTCGACAAGTTGTCAGGGTATCATTTCGTTAACTTGTCATTTATTAAGTGCATTTCCCCCATGATAATTTCATTCCGCAGTGGCAAAACAACAACGTGCACCAAGGACAAAACAACGACAAACACGTTTTAGGGAATATAAATTTTGGGACAACACCGGTAATGTTGAACTGTCTTGTCATAGACTAGCTTTATCGATCAAAGGGATTGATAGGGATCCAGACCTCCAGTTGAACTAATCTTTTCTTCATTTTACCTCTTTCATCAATTCCTTACATTTGGCAAGTATTCGTCCGACGACCTCAACTGCAGTGCTTATGGTGTTACTATCATGCATGTAAACAATATTGTAGCACTTTGTAAATTTACGGGTTTTGGAAATTAAATAATTCATTCAGCATTCATTCTTTGATACAAACTTTGTAGAAAGTTGAAAAAATCTTAAGCATTGGAGAAAATCTTAAGCAATCATTGCTGTTGTGATTCTGTACTGCACTTCCCAGAGATCACTTGCCAATCAAACAGTGTGTCCAGTAGTGTGACGTCTTTTCTGTTGATAAAGTTTGAATTTCTCTTTTCTAGTCGCAATAGCCATGGTTTAGTTTAGTTTAGCAAATGTAAAAGCTTTCATAAACTGGCTACAGGTTGAATCTGTCAATTTATATTAAATATGTTGTCATTATCTACTCACCCTCATGTCAGTTGAAACGCCACTGAAGTTCATAGGACCACCAATTTTCATTTTGGGGTGAACTGCTCCTTTAAGAGTGAATGGAAGTTGGACCCCTATGATCCATCATCAGAAGACAAATGGAGAAGGACGGAGACAGAAACAGAGACAGAGAGTGACTGGTTATCACTGTATGTCACCGCTACAACACATCCATCACTCATAGCCCCAGTCTAGTGGATGATGCTTCAAATAATAGGGAAGAGGAGGGAATGACATGGACATGACAAGGAGGCCATGGATGGTTGGATGGATGGTACCTCTCTACTATCTCGCTCTCTTTCACTCTGTGTCTCGCAAGCGCGCTCTCTCAATTCATTTATATTGAGTTTTATTTAATGAGCTTTGTGGGCAGATTACATCTCAAATGATTCCCTCCCTTTTCTCCCATTACCCCCCCTGTCAAACACACACACACACACACACACAACTGAAATATGCTGCTGGACACCTGACAGCCATCTCTCACAACACATAGACTTAATTCTTCCTCTCACACACACACTCACACATATTCTTTGTGCTGGTATGGAATGGATGTGGAATGCTGGTAGGTTATTTATGAGATGGGGGAACTGGGAAATGTGTGTGTGTGTGTGTGTGTGTGCTTGTGTGTATTTGTATATGTGAGAGACAGAGAGAGATGGAGGGGGGGACCAACAGGTCATCACGATCCCTGTTTACGAGTCAAAGAGGAAATAAAGAAGATGGAGAAAATAGCCGAGACTTTTACAGTGTAGTGAAACAGCATCATCAACAGGCCCTTTATGCCCTTTGCTTTATTTGAACTGTGGATTATTAGAGGGGAGGGAGATAGGGACCACTGAGCAACTACCTCACACACACACACACACACACACACATATGCATGCCTCACTACCCCCATGGGGAGTACCATGTACTGCAGCATTGAGCATACTCCTTCTCTATTGTTGTGTAGGTCGCAACACACTAGCAAGGCCTCACAATTCATTCATTTTCAGGGGATCGATGCATGGGGAAACAGCTGAACCTATATATATCTACACATATGTATGTTGGCCAGACACTGATGCCCATCATGCTCTCCAAACATCATCGGTGCCATCAACTATAGACATGGGTTCATCAGGGTGCACAGTGCACAACAGCAAATTTGTAGGAATAGAAAAAGACAACATTCCCTGAGCTTTTAATTGGTCTTAATACGAACGACTCAAAAGTGTGGATCTCAGTCTGCATACCTACATAACACTGTGAGAAAGGAGTTAGGCCTCATATGATGGGATGCGTTACCCAGAGGAGGGGGTTCACCACTCCATCCCATATCCTTATGTCTCTGCTAAAGATTAAGAGTGCATTGCTTCAGACCATTAGCCCCACATCTTCCGGGACAAACTGTAACGCTACCGACTAACAGACCTGGACGCCAGAGATAATGGTGGAAACCCTCATGAGTTCAAGAGAAGATATCTTCAATAGCTGACGAGAGGTTTTTCAGTGCCTGGCAAAGGTACAGTCCTCCATATATGAAGATGGATTAGGCCATAGGAGCAGACTACTGCTACAGGCTCGCAGGTTAAACGTACCATTGAGAATCAATGAATCCTGGGAGAAAGAGAACCAGAGAGGAACACCAGTTTTTACAGCTGATGCAAGGATTCAGGAGTACTCTCAAGGAAGGTGCGAGTCTTCAGAGAAAAAGAGTGAAAACATTTTGTTGTTATTTAAATAGTGTATTGATGTTCAGAGACTGAGAACTGCACGGCAGCAGTAAGCCCTCCCAAACCAGCAGGGGTACATGATCCTCTTTGACCTTCAGCAAAACACTGTTATCTTCTGGGGAGACGAGCCCTGTGGACCGCACAGCGTTCTTACACACATAGCACAGTTGACTGTAATAAGGCGTAAAGGCAATATGTGTATCTAACTGACAACAATGATCAGGAACAGAATAGAATAGAATAGAATAGAATAGAATATGTGCCGTCAGAACTGAAGGATGTCACCAGCAATAATAATCTAGTATTCATTCAGAGCATTAAGAAATAAGGAGTTAGATGGTGCTTGGTTCAGGGTGCCTTGTGTAGGAGGAGAAAAGCACTATTGACGATGTTGCAATTCCCACTCATAAAGGAATAGACGTTAATAAAGAACTAGCTAGTTAACAAGTTATAAATAGAGCTTCTGTAAAAACAAGCCAATCACTTCACACGCTGATCTGAGAGGGCATGTCAATAACTAATATTCCTATCTGCTCTAACAAATCCAACTACAAACAGCCAATCAATGTACCGACGGACTGACAAGCCACAGACTGAGAGAATGAAGGAAGGGGAGATGGGAAGTTCCTGTCTACCAGCATTAGTATCCATTCATTCAGGACTGAGACTGACTGTAATGTAATGTGATGAGTTAAGATTTGGCTGCATTAGAAGTCAGTCAGGAAATGTCTAGGAAGTGTTGCTGTGAACTTTCCACTGCTCTCTGAATATTTGGCCTCAAAAAGATCAGGCATTAAAAAAGAGGCTTCCACAGAACAAATAGACTAAGCGATCATAAGATCACAGCCTCAGATGACTGAACTAAGCACAGCATTAAGACATGCCATGCAAAATTGTAAATGTTTTGAACATCATTAACTTGCAATAACCACAAAACAGTTGAAGAGCACCAAAGGGCAAAAAGGTGAATCTCTCTCACTCTCAAACATATTCTCTCCAACTCCACCTGCGCCCCCTCCTTCTTTTCCAGGGATCTGGTTATGGAGGCGAGAGTCTTTGAACTCCAGCAGTCTTTGTAGTTCAGAGGCTGTGTGGTGGCATCTGCTAATGTCAATGCTAATGACACCAGGAATCCTTCCCCAACCTTGCCAACACACTCAAAATATCTCCATACCGTCGACTGGGGGTGGCCGAGCTGCCAGTGGGGGCATGCCACAGACAATATTGCCTTTATTTCTTATTTCGGGGGGATTTTGGGTGGGATGGAGCAGGGGGACGAGGAAAGGAGTACTCGTTCGAAACAAGAGAATCTATGAATGTATTCATGATACCGAGCTGGAAAACAAAGATGAAGGAGAGAAACAGCCCAGAGTACCAGAGAGTTGCCAAGCTGCTGAGTTGTTGCAGAACTGACTAGAGAGGCTGCTTCTCTTCAGCTAGTATGTCGACACAGAATTAGCATCGCAGTTGGATGCCCCTGGGAGAAACACTGGGAAGCCCCTTTTTACCTTGGAAAAAAAGACCAAAGGAGGGAGGGAAAGATACATGGAAAGTGAGAGTGTGTTTATGCATGAGTGTCTGACTGTGAATACATGAGTTCTTAGATATAGTAGATGTCTATCTATGTCTCTCATGTGCACACATTCTTGCATGCATGTGTGTATATGCATGCTTCTGTGTATATGTTCATATACATGAATGCCTGTGTGAGTGTGTATTGTGTGTCTTGTGTGTATATTAACTGGTATTTGCGGCTAGTCTAGCCTTGTTTCCTGCTGGTAGCCTACTGGGCAAACAGCATTAAGGTTCACAGAGTTAAGTGGCTCAGGCTCCTGGTGAGACACACACACACACACACACACTATATAGGTGTATAACTATAGGTCAGACAGTGCCAGGTGATCATCTGATCATCCAACCACCCACTGAGACCATTTCAGTGTCCTGTCCCCTTGTCTGTAGACCTATACAGCCTCTCTTTCTTTTAAGAGGAATCTCTGTCGTTTCAATTGGGCTGTAGTAACGTATGTTCAGAGTTTGATATCGAGCCTGCTAATGAAGCTTTTATGTGAGACTGCCTATGGATTTTTATTTCATTTGAAAGCCCTTCATTCAATGTTTATTGCTGTTGTAAAACTGTGATCCAATTATCTCAGGTGATATAGCTATCTGGATTTCAACTCCACCACCCTCTGTGCATTTCTGACTCATTTATCTTCAGCCCAGCCCATTTTTGCTGTGATTTAGCCTAGTTTTCTATTCCCGTGTTAGCCCTACTGTTCTTCCAAATTAGTGTCCAACGCTAACTGGCTCTTAGTGAGCAATTAGTGTCCTCTCCCACAATGAAATTCCAGTCATAACTGCAGGTCTCTTCTCTCTCCCCCTATGAAAAATACATAAACACATCAAAGCAATTCAATTAGACGCCCACAAAACACAAATGGGACATCATTACATTAAGCAAATGAGAAAGCAATGAGCAACTAAGCTCAGCCCGGATGAGTTAATTACAAACTTTCAGTCATGATACACAGATCTGCCAGGAGAAGGCACTGACTGATTGAGAGCTGTGTTTATCTGCATTGCACACTTACAAAGTGAAAGCATTAAGACGCTTCCACGCCACAGTAAGCTGTTTGATATTGGAGTAAGCCAGGCATCTTAATAGTTTCCCAGTTTTGGAGTATAAGCTCATCCACGTTGTTCCAACCCAGTTGTGACGTTGACATGCGTCGGCCCAAAAGAGTAACCAGTTTAAGAAGGGACTTTTCAATGCATGGAAACATACAGCCAGCATCATCCCCCTATCTAAGTGGCAGACTTGTCACTGATATAGCTATGTGAAATAAATAGCTATATCTCTTTATGATTGCAAGACAAGAAATGCTCTGCCATTTTAAAAATCAAACTTTACCCAGAATTTGAAAGAAACCATTGTGTTAGTTGTGTTAGAACACTCTTCCCACCGAGAATCTCACCTTCACATCGATATTTGTGGTCAAATATTGCATTTTTCATGTTGCAAAGACATTAGGAACTGTGCTGCCAGTCGTGATACGGCTGTTCAGTTGCTATGGGGTCTAGAGGGTAAAAACGACATAACTAGATAACTAATGCACAAGTTTTAAAACAACATATAACCATAAAAACATAAAACAGTCACATGGCATATGAATTCTTTGGCTAACTCTAAAGATTATTAATAGTTACAATGATTTAACTCTTCACTTTCCAGCAATCTGTGATTTGTATTTTCAGTTAAAAAGATATGAATCAAGCAAAACTGATGGGATAAGTAAAGGGAATATGTAGTGTGAAACCAGCCCCTTGGCTCCCTCTGAGTCACTGTGCTCACCAAAAAACGGCACCTTCATACGATACATACACAGAAGAAACTTGTAAATTACGGATGTTTTTTTTCGTAAAGAAAGAGGTCCACTGTATACAATAGTTTGGCATATATAGGCCACACTATGTCACCAAAAAAAAGCCAAACCTATAATAACCTGGGTAAGCCCATACTCCAAAAATGTGAAACCTGGTGAAGATGCCTGGCTTACTTCAACATTAAACAGCTAACTGTGGTGTGGAAACATCTTAATGCTTTCACTTTTGGTTTTGGACATCTGCACAAACTAGTACATGCACAGCATTATGGGTACATGTTGATGTAAAGAAAATCCTGGCATGAGAAGTATTTACTAGTACTATGACTATTGGGATCATCATTTCTTTCCCCTGTATTAGAAGTAAGCTATTGCTCAGTCAAAGAGGGACAGAATATTCTGTGAACTGGTTTATTCGTGGCAACAGGGTTATCAAAGGTTCATGTAAACAGCTTAACCTGAATAAGACCTTAACCAGATTGTGGACAATAGTCGGGTTATTCTGGCATGGCAACATAAACCCTATTCGGATGGGATTAGTTTTACAGGGGGAGGTGGGGCAATATAATCATTACCGGAGCATGTCTGTAATTTTAGCCCCGTCCGAATCTGCCATGTGAATACTTTGTATGGACTGTGGCCGTCCACAGCAGGTAAACATTTCCTCTTTTGCCTCCTGTAAAATACCCAGTAAAAATAACCTCAGGTAAAGCTAGTCACATCCAAATTGATATCACCTGAGATAGTTTCATTTCCTTTGGGAAAAGGCTCTTCACATTCTTCCTGGTTTTTCATAGGCATGCAGGCACACGGTAACTTGGCTTCTCAACTCTCCTTCAATTGTGACTTTTCGTCGTTCTTGCAGAAGTTGCGTTAGTTACATAAGATGCACGCTACATTTTTATTGTGTTAACATAACACATAAATGGAATAGACACTCCCATCTCTGGGATCTCTTGTCCTGTATGAATTGTCTATTAATATTACCAATGTCCTCTGTACGTTACGCGTCCTGAAAACTAATCCTGTCGGAATAGTGCTTCAGTCAGTGTCTCAGTGAAGGAGAGCAAGGCCAGATAACAGACAGACAGACAGAGAGACACAGAGATGAACAAGAAAAGCAATAGAGAGCTGAAATGACAAAGGCACTCTGTCTTTAGCTGCCTCATTGGGCAGATCCAGATGAGGTGAGCCATGCTGAGCCATGCTGAGCTGGTCTTGGTCAGGACACAGTCCATATTGAAAAACATGTTTTGTCGATGCCAGTTTGAGAGCTCAAAGCGAGCACTGACTCATACAGAATGAGTATTACAGGTGGTGTAGAGGGTCATAGAGCCTGTGGTGCTGAAGCTGAATGTTTCAAATCCATCCACAGTTGGCTGGGTTTGCAGAGTGAACTTCAGGCCCTTTTACACCTGGCAATAACGTGTGTGTGGTATCTGAATTGTGTCTAGATCTGATGTAGCTGGATTCAATTCAAGTCAAGTCAAGTTTATTTGTCACATGTAGTAGATACAGCAGGTGTGTTCCATACAGTGAAATGCTTACTTACAAGCCCTACCTACTGTGCAAAAGACACTAGAATCAAAATTAAGTAGAATAATAATAATAAATAAATATATAAAAAAGCTTATATGTAAAGTGTATAAGTACAGGATAAAGTGTATTAGTACAGGCTGACAAATAGTGCAGTTGTGTATAGTTGAAGGCAATAATAGTAGTATTTACATCCTTAAACTTTGAACACCTCGACTCGCTTGTCACTCTGACAATCCATTTTTTCAAGTTTCTATTCAATCTGCCTGCTACCTCTTTGATTTGCATGCACTTCCTGGTTGGATCTGCACAAAGGTTTACTTCCATGTGCGTAATTTCTATATGTGGATTGGAGATGCATTGCAATCACACTTTGTTGTTAATGTGGCCAATTGTGTCTCTGAACACCTCCAGGCTAGTTTGGATAATCGGAGCTAAAATGTGTCTTGTGTGCATTTACCCCCGGATTGTATCATGATTCTTTAGTTGATAGGAGATAGTAGGATGCGAAGAATACAATACAATACAATACAATACAATACAATCATCGCTTTCGCTCAATGACGATGTCTATCTTTATCTTCAACTCAACTCTCTTTTTCCTTTGTCATATCTTCCTCCCTCTTTCTGTCCAGACAACATGCTGCTATGCTGTGGTGAGAAGCGTAAATAACACAACAGGGTTCACCACCATCAAACACACCGAACTCAACCATTTCTAAACCCAAAGAATCGATGATTAAAATGCTTTACCCAATTGACCTAACTGACATTTCTGGTGATCCTCTCAAACTCTGTCATGTCAAGTGCAGCAGAAATCTCCTTGAATTTGAGGGTGCAGGGAGCACTCTCCCCCTGGAGACTGACAAATTAATTCTGGCTATAGCTCCAGATTTCTGCCTCAGTCAGGAAAACAGTGTCAGCAGATTAAGTATAGTGAGCGCCATAAAGTAAACCAAAAAAAGAACTCCCCTGCTTAAAATTCAACTTAAGTTTTGATGTGATTGGAGTGGTCGCCTGACAAGGGCTCTGCCTGTGATCAGTGGCTCATTACAAAAGTGGTTCTGAGAGAGAAAGAGATTCTGTTTTCTGTCAAGAGTGTGATCAGAGAGCTTGTTTCTTTCTCTCTCGTGCTCTAATTCAATGACGTTAGGCATCATTATCAGAAACTATATTTTCAAAGCAGCTTACAAAATATATAATATATTTTCAAAACAACAGTTCATATATTCAAACCATATTGAGATGGTTAATTATTTGGTTTGAAAACATGTACTATACATGTATGTAATCATCGATATCTATGTAAAGCAATTCCAAAATGATGGGCATATGGGACATTGTACTAACTAAACTCAAAAACATACTAAATGTATCATGGCTTTTGGCTTGGGGTTTTGTTTGTTTTTGTGCGCAATTGTAAGAGAACTGAGAACATTGCCACTTTACTATCTACGGCCATCAGGCATATGGGGGATTGTCAGTGTTCTCAGTTGAAGAGCTGAATAGCTTCTCATGTTTTTCTTAACAATATTGTCGGTGGGGGGGGGGCTAAAGCAGAATTTTGTTCAGGGGGTCCTCTGATGATGAGTTTACACAGTCAGCCTTCTATTCATTTTCTATGGAGCAGATTCAAGCTGTGCCGATTCAGCAGATTTAAACTCATTGCCATTGAGTGGTATTCTGCTATAAGCTTATCTGATATTAGGTATTTTTGGGGGAAAAGCAGCCAGTAGGTGGAGCTGAAGAGTAGTGATTAACAGAAGAGGACAAACGAGTTTAAGATTATTTGCACTCACCAGTAGCTTCAGTGCTGGTCGCTGCGACTTGTTGGGGTTCTGTGGGTTCAGTGCTGCTGAGAAGGTGGTCATATAAAACACAGCTAAGTCAGCAACATATGGCTCATTCATTAAAATGATCTTACGTTATCATATTGCTGGATTAAGTGAAGCTAATAGAGGATTTTCTTTTCCCAACCCCATCTATGTAATGCAATGCCATCAAGTTGGCTCTGACAGTTTAATGATCATAGTTAGCTGATCCCAACCCTAGTAGCATCATTCATCCACGTACCTAGCTAGCTAGCTAGCTAGATTACTGGGTTACACTGACAACAAGCAAATGTCAACATGACATGAGCTAATAATACATGCAGCAAACCTTTTACTTTGTTTCTGTTCTCCTCTGCTATTTTTTCCCTCCCTGCACCAGAAAGATATTTTGGAGCTCGACATTATTCATATTATGCTACACACTGAAATAAAAAGCTAGTTAGGTGGTTATCAGCCAGCCAGTATACACCCCCCACATCACAGCAACAGAGTCATGGAGGAGCGGGTTGCCAGGTTTGACAAATCAGTGTGTGATAACCCACATAAGCCCCCCCATGGGGGCAATGTGCTACATTCAGATGTGCGCAGCACGTGCCCAGGTTAGGTCAATGAATGCATCAGGATGCTGCCTTGAGAGGCCCGCTAGTGGCAGGGGGGCCCTAAGCAGCTGCTTATATTGCTTAATGTGGTGGGCCGGCTCTGACTATTGCTTTCCTTGGTTATCGTATTCCATAAGTGTAGACATATTTTTTCAATACTATCTTGGTCAGTTCAGCAGATATACAGGAAAATCAATTTGCTGGCATTTTTGCTCCAACTCTGAAAATGTTCAGGGCATTGAACTGTACATGTACATGTAATATTTACTGTCCATTAGAAGGTTTGAATGAATGAATGGCCTATTTACTTTTCGTGGTATATGTACAATATTACTGCTCAATTCGACATGAACACTACACTCTGTCTCTCTATCGAGTCGTTTTCTCACTCTGTCTTCCATCAGTAACCAGGGGTGGCTGACAGCTGACATGGCTGCCATGTCTCTCCAGTAAAGTGGGTTGTTATTGGTTGATCCCAGGGCGTTTTACCTTTCACCCTAGACCTCATATATGTCACCTTGATGGTGGAGACAGAGTGACCAGAGTGACTCAGAGGACTCCAAAGGCTCTGGACTAGAATGCAGACTCCCCACACACACACACACACACACACATTCTGTCACATAAATACATAGATAAACCATCAACCACTACTTCCTTATACACACTAAAGCTTGAGCAATACGTTTTTTTTAAGGCCAATACTGATACTGATATTTTTGGATTGAATCTGCCAAAAGTCGATATTTTGTGCCAATATTGAATATCTTTAAATTTGACCATTTCAAGGCATTCTTTTAAAATCTATCTTTTCTATCAGAAAAGCCTCTGACAGCATTTAGACCATCAAAACCTTAAGTTTTGCCCATCGCTCAGGTGGACCATTCTAGTCGGCCCGTCCCACCAGTACCTCATCGATTCCATTACCCACCCACTATGATGTATGACCTGCACGCCGCAATACCAAATTGCTTTTTACCACACTTGACCCCCTCACACACACACACACACACACACATACACATACACACACGCGTAGACACACAATAACACACTTAGCCATGTACACTGAAGAAATGCTCGATTCAACTTATTTAACAAGTTTCAAACTGATTTCACCCACATGTCATAATAAGTTCTTTTGTGTAATTATTCTCACATTTTGTTAAATAAAGATATATTTAGTTGAATGAGCCTTTGGGTAAGACGGATCAAGTATTCTTTAGGTAAAAAACTCAAGTGATTGGTTACCAAGACATTGTCTACTGACAATGCTGTTGATGCAAGCCGTTATTGTTATTAAGAAATGATTGAAGAAAACTTTGAGAGCTAATGGGCTCTACCATCATCAAAATGCAGACTGGAGGGATGTTGACTTTATAAAGGATTTGTATCGCTCAGCACTCTCAGAAAACGTTTCTCTCTATGTAAAGAGATAGGATGTCCTTTCATCTATTAATCAACTGGAGGGTTTATACTTCATATACACACGATAGTGTGTCGTGCCCACAAGTTAATATTTTGCTACCCCAAAATACTTGTTTTACACAGTGTGAGATGTTCTGCAGGTGAGATGCACAGCAAAGGTCTGCAAATAATGATCCCCCTCTCAATATAGGCCACATTAGCATGACATTAACCTTTGGGAAGTGTGTGTGTGTCTTTTATTGTATGTGTGTTTTGGTGTGTGTGTCTATGCATGTGAGTGAGTGTGTGTGTGTGTGTGTGTGTGTTTGAGGGTTAGAGGAGAAAAGGGTCAAACTCTCCCTCCTCCTCCTATCCATCCCTCTCTCACTCTTTACTGTTCAATTCCCTTTAAATGGATGGCCTCGCTGGCCACAGCTGTGTTCTCCTCCTCTTCCTCCTCCTCCTCCGCTTCTCTCTCATCCCTCCATCTTTCCAGCATTTATTCCTCTCCTGGCACAGGAAGCACCAGCACAGCACTAATGCCCTCCCAGCTGAGAAGGCACTTTCTTCCCTCTGTTTCTCCTCTCTGCTTTTCTGTTCTTTTTCCTTCAGTTTCGTTCTTGTTGTCATTCTGATTCTCTTTGTCTTCCTCCCCTCCTCACTTCTTTCTCTCTCTCTGTCTCTTTCTCATATATCTCTGTCCTTTCGGTCATTCTCTCCTTCCTCCACTCCTTCTAGCAGTGATGTAGTGTTAAATAAGGTGGGTAACCTATGACCTCCAATCTGTAATCATCATAAGGCAAACAGCTACCAACATGAATGAAAACCAATTATATTTTCAGAAAAGTATTATTTTCTAGTATTCCTTTAAAAGATCCTATCCTTATATAACTTATCAGTTTGATGAACTAAGATGAATTTACTTCATAAAGATTAATGTCAGACTGAAAAAGTGGTAAACTTCATTCTGCAAATAAAAAGGTGGGTAAGGTGAAGGTAAAGGTAAGGTAAAGGTGGTTTAGGTGGGTTTATCCTCCGCTACATCCCTGCCTTTCAGCTCTCATCTCAGAGGTCGCCTCCTTCCTCCTGCCTTCCTCTCTAATCTTCCTCCTTGCCTCCGCCCTTTTCTCCCCCTTGAAATAAATATCTAGAGATAGAATGCCCTCATCATCTCCCTGCACCTCCCCACTCCCCATCCAACCTAAGGGCAAAAGTCACACCATCCAACCCCATACACATACACACACACACACATATACACACAAATCGCAAGTGTGCGTGCACAATGACAGCAGCAGGCAAACATGCTTGTGAGAGGAGAATGAATGGTGAATGAGAAGCT
>OOFE01028334.1:0-12784 GCA_900323365.1 Monocentris japonica
AAAAAAAAAAAAAAAAAAAAAAACCCAACAATGACAGTTAAAATTAGGGTTACAATTGATATTGGCCTTTTATTAAAAAAATAATAACTAAATAAATAAAAATCACATATTGGCCAGTCAGTGTCGTCCACTACATATTTATTGTAGAAATGGTCACTATTACTAATAATCATCATCATCATCATCAATGGAGAGCTTTAGTGTCTCATGGTGAAATTGCAGTTTCAGAGGCTTTTCCACTCTGCCAATAACACAGTTCTCGTGGAAACACACTATTTGTATGCTTTCTAAAAAAATAATTGACACGAAAACAGTGAAATTTAAAAGGTATTGAATATTGGCACAAAATGTCAGATATTGGCCATGTTAAATATCGTCTGGGGGAAAAAAAAATAAAAAAATAAAAATCTGTTTCAGCCTACAAAAACCAGTCAGTCAACCCTCGTTAAAACAGAGGGAGGTGGAACTGAAGCGACAAACCATGATCCTTTGTGAAAGGCACTGGATTGCAGGAGTTTGAGCTTTTGTGTCAGTGTTGCATGGTGGCCATTATAGGCATATTACATTTGGTGATTGTGATTCTGTTGTTGTGACTAACCCCGTAAGAGGCAGCGTTGTGGAGAGGGATGAGGCCTCCCTTGTCCTGGGCATTGACATCAGCCCCATGCTCTAGGAGGTACTCCGCCACCTCAAGGTTGTTGTAGCCAGCTGAGGAGGAAGGATGAAACTCTTTACCTTCTATTATTCAGCACAAGTACATAGTTTTTCGGACTATGTTCAATTACAAAAGTCAGTTAGTGTTAGTCAGTTGAACACAAGGAAGACAAAACCAGCAAATGTAGAAGCAGCCAGTATTCCTTACCTGCCAGGTGTAGTGGTGTGGAATTGCGCCCCTGGGTGTCTCTGCAGTTGATGTTCTCCGGGGAGCAGAGTTTCTGGACGCGGGCCAGGCAGCCTTTCTTGGCGGCGTCCAGCAGGGCGGCGTCGCCCCTCAGCAGGTCCTGGATGTCAGTGTCTCCGTCCTTCACCATGTCCAGCGGCATGTTGCCATCACGGTTTTTCTTGGTTGGGTCTGCTCCATGCTGCAGAGCACAAGAAGGTTTTTTATTACACATGTTGGTACCTTGTTGAATTCTTACCCTGGCAACGTTCTATAACAGAATTGCATATATACATGTTCGGTTGCTCTGATGCTTTCATTGCGTTTGGGGTATTACTTTTCTGCATCATGTGGCCTGTGCTTATGTGTACATTTCTACTATAACTACAGGGTGTAGGGCTGGCTATCAAGAACCGGTTCCGGTGAATATGAGGGATTCTTACTTTGAGCAGCAGTTTGCAAATCTCATATTTTCCCTTGGCTGCAGCCTCGTGAAGCGGGGTGAACTTCCACAGGTCTGCTACGTTGACCGAGGCTCCGTGTCTGACCAGCAGCTCGGCCACTTCATAGTGACCGTAGGAGCAGGCATTGTGAAGGGGAACCAGACCGCTAGGGAGGGAAAGACAAAGGTGAACATCTTCTCAACTGAGTCTCGATGAATTGTGCAGAGTAATGCCTGGCCAGAAAATAATAAATTGGTCCAAAAACATTAATGCCATGTTGCTGGTGACAATGCAGCATGAAACAGCTGTTGTAGTTTCACTGCATCTTGCATTCTGTTAACATAGCTATTGTTTGATTTATGTTCAAATATGCAATAAGGGTGCCTGCAAGATTCAAATTTAAGACTTCTTAAGACCTTGAGAATACTAGTCAATTTTGCAATGGAAAAATATACAAAAGAAAAATACAATTTTTTACTGAATTTGAGCCTTTAAATTCTGTATTTAACCATGAGTAAGACCTTTTGAGGCCTTGAGTTCAGATGACATCATTTAAGACTCTCAGGACTTTCAGATACCCCAGTGAGTTGGCGTGGATATAAATCCAAAGCAGTGTTTGTTTGTTTGTGTAGGATGGTAGTGAGGGTAAACTCACCCCTTGTCTTTAGCATGGACGTCAGCTCCGTGGTGTAGCAGGTACTCCACCACAGCCACTCGGTTGTAACCAGCCGCAAAGTGGAGAGGGGTGGAGTGGCGGCCCTCCAAGTCACGGCAGTTCACGTTTTGAGGGGTGCACAGTTGCTGCAGCGCAGAGACCACACAAAAATTAAAAACTAGAAGCGTTATGCCAATTTAAAATACATTCATTTAACAAGTGCGAGGGGGCGCTGCCCTTGTGGTGACGAGCAGCAGCTGCTTGAATTGAAGTGGTGTGATAGCAGCTTCACTAAGCAATGAAAATAGAGCTAAAACAAAAACACTTCTACCACTACTGGTAGAGAGAAAATGAAATCAACAATATTATTATATAGCTCAACATTCCTCAACAGCAAAAACCAAGACAGACCCAATGGTTAGAAATTGTGTTTTTATTCTGATAACGTATCCCAGTAAGAGTAGTTTTAGGGCTGCCATCAAAGCAAATCCCCAAATTACCCCCAAACCACCATGGGCACAAAACAACTACAGAACAAACGGTGAACTTACCTGCACTGTGTCCAGGTCCCCAGCTTTCGCCGCCTCAAGGAATCTATAGTCCACGTCAGAGTTACGGGTGGGAACATTTTCTGAGCAAACGGGGAGAAGTTTGAGAGAAAGTCAACAATCACTATCAATTCAAACTCCATCAGTCATACAGGACTCCCACCCATGATGTAAAATTCCATGACAATGGCAGGGCATCAATCCCACATTGTAACCAGGTTTAAAATACATGTTGGTAGAGTCCTATAAAGCCCCGCATTTGTAAAATGACCTATTATTCAATGAATTCACAAGAGCATTCATTGAAATTCCCTGACTCTACCAGTCTGGAAAACACCTAATATTCCTTGACGAGAGGGAGTTCTGCTTATATTGCAAACTTAATGTTATTCATTTTAAAGGAATTTGCCTGTAACCGACTTTTAGGCCGTTCTTTTCCAAAGCAAACATTTTGGAAACATCTAAATATATATATACATATACAGGCAAAGCAATTCAAAAGGATTGTGTTTTGATCTTCAATCCTTATAAGTCAAACCTCATAAAAGAGAGAGCGAAAATCCTGACCAATCAGAGCCAGAAGCCCAGTGAGTACCTTACCGTTTAGAATCTGCTGTACGGCCTCGTTGCCCATCTGGGCAGCCGTGAAGCCTTGCAGGGATACGATGGAGGGGTCGGCTCCGTAGCTCAGCAGCAACCTGCAGGTCTGGATGTGACCTGCCAAAGCTGCCCGGTGGAGGGCTGTCTGGCCCAGTGTGTCCACAGCATTCACCTGGAGTCCCAGGACAGTGAGGTGTAGGGATTAAAAATGTATCTCATTGTGCAAACTCTTGTGTCGCGCAGGCCTTCGTCAGATATTCTCAGCACTGTACACACAAGCTGGGCAGCCAGCATCAGACATAACCACTATATATCCCAAACAGAATCACAGCAGATTGTTTTTCACTTTGGAGACCCACACATGTGCTTGGTAGATTAAACTCTACCACTGACCTGCTGCCTGTCTCATTTTTGACTGATCTTGTCTGCTCTCCTAGTCTTCAGTTGACTGCTCTCTGGGGCCTTGGAGTCTGACTGACTGCTGTACCTACTTCTGCCTCTACAGACTGTCAGCAAGGCAACAGTCTGAATTAAAACGGTTTTAGAGCCATGTTCCAAAATTGAGACTATATTTTTTGTCTTTTTTACCATTTCTATTTTACCAGCAGGCTGAGCAGAATGAAAAATGTAAAGGCAAACGAGGGGTAGCCAGACCTTTGCTCCATGTTTCTGCAACACCTCCAGAATATCGTTGTGCGCTCGCTCTGCAGCGACATGCAGGGGAGTCATGAAGCTGCAAAGACAAAAAAAAAAAAAAAGGTACAGGCAGGGAAATGATTACCATATATGAGGAATAGCCCCCTGCAAGCTAGTGTTTTCCAGCGTGATGAAGCTAGCTAGCTATAAGGTCAGATCAGAAGGAAAGAATGAAATACATAAAAGCTATGCTATCTGCTACAGTGTACAGATACTGCTTTAGGCAATTTTTTTTTTCTTTTTGTTGCCATTTCATTTCTAATTTAATATTTACTTAAACTAGCACTCTGCTAGTTTTCACTTTTTTTTTTAAATTCACTGGCAAAATATGCAATCTCTTCTTTTCTGCGTTGAAGCAATTCAAAATGTGCAAACTAAATGTGGTGGTCTTACTCTTTGTTCTTCTCATTGATGTTGGCACCTTTACGCAGCAGCAGCTCAGTCACCTGTTTCCGCTTTGGGTGGGGGGAGGCCACAGCACAGTGCTGCAATACACAATAACATTACAGTGTTACAGGAATTACATAACAAGGTTGAAGAAGATTTAGATTCAAATCTGGAAGTCTTTTGGCATAAACACAATCTTAAATCAAATCGATGATGAAGCTGAGAATAGAAGCTCTATCAGCATTGTGTGAATTGCCCTTTAAATGTCCATGTTGTACTGTATGGATTAAAAGTGCTTTTGAGCCCAACCCTGATAAAAACATGGTTCTGACCAGAGCCGTCTCATTGGTCTGAGGGTGTTTGAAGCTGATGATCTCCAGGGCCAGGGTCTTCTTCACTTTGGCCATGTCGGCCTCCCGGGCCGCTTGCAGCAGCGAGTGACCTTTAAACTCATCTACGTGCGAGGGGAGGCAAGGAAAAGGAAAATGTAAGTGGGAGACGCGTCACGCTACTGACCTGATGAGTATGTTGAGTCTCTTTGCATATAAAAGGGTTTGACTGATATGGGTTTTCCAAGGCTGAAATTTTTGAATTGAAAATGCCAATAGCTGTTATTTTGCGTTATTTCAAATCTGACAATTTTCCTGGCAGGAAATTACAAGTATTCAGCACTTCCCCTAGAATTGTATTCTTGGCAGTATGGAAAAGCCTCTGAAAAATTTAGACCATGACACCTGATCTGAATCTGATCAATTCAGGTTAAAGGCTTCCCATAGACAACCAGTGTAGTACTGGTGTAATCAATCATCCATCATACTGGAGGTGGATGATTATCAATATTTAATTTTTTTAACAGGCCAATATTGATGTAACCCTAGTTTTAACAAATTTTTTATTACATCGGCAAACTAAACATTAGGGTTACACTGATATATTATTGTGAGAGTGAGAAAGATTAGAACATGTTTTCCTATCTCAGAATGTGTGTGTGTGTGAAAACTCACAGGTGAGTCTCTCTTTGAGCTCTGGGGTGGGGGCCATGTCCACAGCGCTCTTGCTATGGCAGTTGAGCAGGGTGGGGTCGGCCCCGTGGCTCAGCAGTAACGAACAAACCTCCACTCTGTTCTTAGATGCTGCCTCGTGGAGAGGAGTGAACTGCCACAGATCCATGGCGTTCACGCAAGCTCCATGCTGCAGAGTTAACGGGAAAGAAAAAAAAAAAAAAAACGACATCAAAAGACAGACAAAAATACACGTTTGAGCCGCATTGACTCAACCGTGTGTGCAGGCTTGCTGGCCAAACTAGTTGAATTCTTCACACACTAGCCTCTACCATATTTTAGCCTACAAGTAGTCTAAAATATCACAATTTGTTGTGCTGGCATCTCCATTCCATGTCCTTGTTAGAGGATACCTGCACCTTTATGATCAATCAAAAGGCTTCTTTTGATTGATGCTAGTGTGGTGTTGCGTTTCTCTGAGCTCTTGTCACCGCTATTTCTGGTTTCCCTGGGTTACGGTTACCTCTTTGATTTTCATGCGTCCCCACTGGTGTGGTGTATAAATAAATGAATACAAACCCACAGCGAGTATACACAAATTTACATGTATCTATTCCAGGTAAGTTAGACTGTGTCGTAAGTATTCTGCTGCCTTTATTTTCCCTTCTCGTTTCCTCATCTGTCGATCAAATTGAAAAAAGGAACTTTAACTGTTTGGGCCTTACTTTGAGCAGGAGCTCTGTGACCTCGAAGTGACCGTAGGAGCAAGCATTGTGAAGAGGAACCAGGCCACTGCAGGGACAAAAACAGTCAGGTTAGTGTCTTTATTATGACAAACACACTCACTACTTATCAAATATCCACGATCGTCTGTGTTTGCAGTCCAGCTGTGGTTATTTCTGAACTGCGTCTTACCCCTTGTCCTTGGCGTGGACGTCGGCTCCATGCTGGAGGAGGAGCTGAACAATGCGGACCCGGTTGTAGCCGGCGGCCAGGTGGAGGGGGGTGGACTGGAAGAGAGGACAGCTTGTCAAAACACAGAGCCGATTGGCTGGTTCAGAGTGTACTACCTTCAGGAGGACGGCCATGGGAGCGGCTGATTAGGGCCAGAAGCAATGTGCTGAGCCAGGCCACACTCGGTGAGTTGCAGATAAATGGCGAATGATGATGCAAGGTCAATAAGAGTTCTGGGACAAATCCGGTGACAAAATTCATTGGCTGTCATTATTGCGTCTGATCTGAGCAAATGACAACTACACCAAGGCAGCATCAACCTCAATATTATCGACGTTATCTACCATTTAACATCCAGGTGAGCAAAAATAAAAAATCCTCTGTCTTTAAAAATCAGATATAAGTAGCGCCCTGGCTTGTCAGTATTCACTGTTAATTAAAAATAATTCATCCCAAATGGCTGGGTGGGAATGCAAGGAGGTAGAATGAGCAGGCTAGGTGAGTGGTTTAGTATACGTCTCTGCAGGCCGTTAAGAAAATAACCACGTGGCTTCGTTCCAGCCGAACAAATTAATGTTAATCTAAGCAAAGCCGCAAAACTGATTCTGGTAGCATTCATTCTCTACTCCAAAGTCTAGCTCAGGCCTAGTTTGAAATCAAAAAAGGAGGAAAAACATTAAGTTCAATTCCCATGCAGTGGTATCACGACAAAACCCAGAAAGCCCACTGTAAAAAAAAAAAAAAACTCAAGTCACAGTGACAGAATCTGCAAGAGTGAGAATCAAATCAGGGTGGCATCATTCAGTGTTTGATGACATGAGCAATCAAAAGCAGATCAACTCATCAGCATGGATGGTAGCACAGCACTAGAATGAGCAGTGAAATGTGGCTTTCCATTCATTACTGAACACCAACTGATCCAACAGGGAATGTGAAGTGGACACAAATTTCACAGAGACACATTCAAGAACTGACTGACAAAATGCAGGGGGGCAGGCCTTCGGGCATGCAGTAATGATCATCAAAAAAGTAAAAATCAGACATTGACTTATGAGCGAGTGACTTGAAAGTTGGAGGAGGTGTGGGTGAGTGTGCAGAGGACAGACGCGAAAAAAGCAGGCAATGGAGAATTTTTTAGCTCCTCTCCAAATACAAAAAGTTGTCACCATGACACCAACCCAACTTACACACACACACACACACACACACACACACACACACACACGGGTGGGATAGATGAGCGTGACCCGTACACCCAGGTCCATGATGTGCAATTAACAAGTGACAGCCAGCTTATTGGTCAAATAAAAT
This sequence comes from Monocentris japonica, assembly GCA_900323365.1. Taxonomy (NCBI): domain Eukaryota; kingdom Metazoa; phylum Chordata; class Actinopteri; order Trachichthyiformes; family Monocentridae; genus Monocentris; species Monocentris japonica. The sequence continues at coordinate 7,476 of OOFE01028334.1, forward strand.
GGATTAAATAGGAATTAAAAAAAAATAAAAAAATCACAACAGTGCATCAATCAAGTGGCCGTTATCAAGGTCGCACTTACCAGCATTTTTTGGGATGTTGACTGATCGACAAATGTTGCCAGAGTCACACGGAAAACAAAACGAAACAAAAATTACAAAATGATAGTATCTTTTTCACAGCAATTCTATCCTCCCTTTAGTCAATGAAATACAAAAAGGTCCTAGTTATGAACCGCTGGTCTGATCTATCAAACATTGTCTAAATTCAATGTGACATCAAGGTGCAGTGAGTAAATAGCCGTGGGCTCAATGTGACTTCTCGTCCACCCGTTGTCTCTGTGGCGTGGTGAAAAGGCAGAGACTTGTTAATGCTGCCCAGAGGTTAAATCCCAGACAAGTGTTGTGGAAACTGGGCCGCGCTGAGGTGCAGAGATTGCTCTTGACGCTGACCCAATCTGCCTTGACATGACAATGGCTTCGTGCATGCAAACTCCAAATATGCAACAAAACAAATAGGAGTGAGAAAGGAGTAATGCTATTACTGATGAGAAATTTGGTAAGGAATGTATGAAATAAGCCATTGGGGATTAAATATCTCTACCGAGGGACTTTGGTTACAGCAGTGAATTATCATGGCATTGTGGACAGGGCCTTCTTGCCAGCTAAGAGACAGAGGCTGAGCTCTAATGATTCCATGGTGATGGGTAATGCATGAAGGACTAAACGCCCCCAAAGAAACAGAATCTGTGGGAGTAAATAAAGCCAGTGCTAAACAGGACATGGGAGTGAAATGAACAAACAAAATGATCCAAACATATGCCAAAATTAGCAATGCTAAACACTGATGTTAGAAAATAAAGTGGTGAGTGCACTCCACCTTGGTGCCTTTTATCTTTCTACTCAGCTCATCCGCAAAGGAAAAAGAAAAAAAAAAAACAGACAAAATTAACCCTGTGTCTTCTAGCTCCTCTAGACACTGCTTATATTTAAAGCTGGATGCCAGTATGACAAATTGTGCTGAGAAATATACTTACATTATGCTATATTCAACATAGTTCTGGTATAGTTTGTTATACTTGAATCAAGTTCCCAGCCTATGATGATGTCCGTCTAAAACTACTTGTGTATATAAATGGATTTCTAGATTAGGTCTCAAATAGTTTTGCTCCAGCCCTGGGCATGGAAAAGTGATTATGGCAGGGAAGAGAAAATGTTGCTGCTGGGATACCTGGCAGGCTGGAACAACATAGTCCAAACATCCTGCAAAACGTTGTACCTGATTTTACCAAAAACATCTCTTAAGACCCTCAATACAAACTATTCGGCATCTATTTCCTCCAATAAAAAAACAGAAACAAAATGACCTCAACTAAATTAACTGGGACCAATGTGAAAACACAATTGAAGTTTATGAACAAAACAGAACAAGGGGGACATGGAAATGACAAGCTGAACCTACACACAGCAGAGGATTAATGAGGTAGGCGGGGCAAAGGAAGAGATGTTATGATGGAAGCAAAAAAAAAAGATGGGTCTGCTGTCAGAGTCAGACATGCATCATTAAGGGGGAAAAAAACTAAATCTCTGTATACGGCACAGAAGTTTGTCCAAGTTAAGGCGGTCCTTAATCCAATGACATAAATCCTCTTCATATTACAGCACAGAAACTAATCCAGCCACAATCAGATGGTGGGGGTTTTCTTCCTTCTATCTTCCTGCCATTTTTTAGTCAGGAATTTTTGGAGTATGAAGAATTTGCAACCCTGCACAACATACAGTCTCTACGGTGTTATGACAGATCTGTGCTCTGTGTGGGCAGGCGTCTTACCTTGCGGCCATCGCTGGCATGACAGTTGACGTTTAATGGAGTCAGCAGCGCCATGAGCTTCTCTTCGTTTCCACTCCTGTTATCGCGTGGTGAAGAACATGAGTAAAGACGGGGAAGTGTCATCAAGCCGTCTTCATCAAAATACACAAAAGCGTTGGACTAGCTGTGCTTTAGCAAAAATAAATTGGTCGCGATTAGCTGGACTGATGTATTTAAAAATTGGATATCAGGCAAGGCCGTATCGTGCACCTCCAATATGATGCAGTTTGATTGATTACATATTTATTGCAGAATTGATCAATAACACACTGGTTATCTGTGGGAAGCCATTAAGCTGAATTGACTCTAATGGAACGTTTTCATCGGATGCCATACAAATATGTATGAATGTTATCATTAAGCTCAGTTTACTGTTTACTTACATTTTTTTTTATTGGCATGAAAGATATTCAAAGATACTAAATATTGGCACAAAATATCGGCTACCGACGGCCTCGTTACAAAAATGTGGTTATCGACCTTCAGATACCTGTATCGGTTCAGCCCTACCGGCCATGTTAACCCTTGAGGGGTAATGACCTTTGTTACTTTCTCACTTTTTTTATTACTGTGCACTACTTTGACAAGAACGTTTCAAACAGTACACTTGTGTCGTTAAACACTGCACAAAATATTAGTAATAGGGTGTTCTATGCTGTGGTTATGGGTACCTCTGTGATGCCGACAGTGAACTGCTGCACTCACCTCATACCCATAGTCACAGTAAATAATGCCCTCTCTGGAATTAGTGCTATATTGTAACATGACACAGTGGAGCAACTGAAATGATGCAGTTGTTTGAACATAAAGACACAGACTAGTGTGTCATGATGTCCTGACACCCACCTTGCCGCTTCTAGGAGTTCATCCTTCTTGTATTCACCTGGAGGAAAACAAATGTTAATTCCAATGTTGAATGTGTTTTGCCAAAGCTTATGATGAGGCCCACAATGGAAATAAGCCCGACCTTTGTGTGATATTACCCTCAGTGACAATTTGTGGTAGCTGTGTTTTGAAGTCATCAAATGATAACAAATCATAAAATCAACATAAGTTAAGAGGGAAAAACAACCAGAAGGGTAGATACTGTGCTTGAGGAGTCCCACCCAAACCAGGTCATTAGAGATCGGCACGGAACCAAAATTAAACTTCTATTCTGTATCTCCAACGTAGAGAGACTGTAAAATGGTAAAAATTGATAACTTTTACATGCTAACAAAAAGACAGACAGCAACACTTACCAGGTAGTTATACCCCACAAATACATGGATAGCCTGTGAGCATCTTTCCCCAACAAGAGAACATCAACTATACCTCCAACCTTCTTGATTCTTTATCTAGCTCCTCGCCATCATACTGATCACCCGAGGGACAGAAATAATTTTCTATCTATGGTCAGGGCACTGTGGATTTGCTTGCTATTACTTCTAATGCATTCTGGCTTATTCTACTCTTGTACTCATTTTAAGTCACTCTGGATAAAAACGTCAATGAAATGTCTAAAATGTAAATGTGAGAGAGGAGTGGTTGAGAGGGACATACCAGTGAGAACAGCCTTGGCAGAAGGGTCAGCCAGATCCAGAGCAGATTTGCCGTCAGTATTGCGGATGTTCGGATCGGCCCCATGCTGGAGTAACACTGAGCGAGGAAAGAAATGGAGGTATAATTAGAGATCGTTTGACAACAATTCATTTTTGTGCAAGTGTTTCCTCTGTATTCATTAAGCAGTAGTGAATCACTACAGTAACAGTACAAGATGCACTGGATGCATAACCGGGGCCCAAACCAGACAGTTGTGGAACCAAAAACGAAAATTGGTCCCAAGGAACTCGGCTGCATAAAATTACAGGAAACAAAATAAAAAGTAGCAATTTTGAGTCAGATAGCAATGTCAGCAATTGGGAGCATTAATGCACTGACTGTTTTGTGTGTTGCACATCAGTCATTATAAAAGTCCTCACCAGAACCACATATCATCCAAATAAACTGAGTTTGTCCACAAAAAGGCTTCCATTCTTAAATGTCAAGGAACTAATAGCCAACAAAATTATCTTGAGTTAATGGCAAGATTACATCTTACAACATTAATCAGTGCAATATCATCCCCCGCCAAAAAAGGGAAAAAAATACTGATACCTATGCAAGGCGGACATTGGACAACAACAAATTATGATACATTCATCTATCCCTACTAAACAAGTCCCTAATGCACCAAGTGCTCAAAGTGCTAATGTGATATTTCACTTTGGCAATAACCATCACTCCATAATGGAGGGTAAACCACCAATTCTGGCTGCCCTGGATATCTGTAGGGGGGCAGAAACATTTCCATCCACTGACCACAATGGCTGATGTATTCGACAGTTCAACAGCCACTTGCACCGTTTTAATTGCCGCATCCTTTTTTTGAATTTTTGGTGACCCAGCAAAGTGGCCGGTAGAGAGGCAAAATCTAAAACCATTTGGCTGGTGGCTAGCTTTAAATTCCCATCCTTGTCACTGCCACTCACATACTTCAAAAAGCCTGGTCTAAAAATCACACTTTCATCCGGCGACATACTCTTCATACTCTACTCCTTTGCCTGTTAATAACGGTTTGCCTGCAGTTATTGAAAATGATGGCTGGAAAAAGGCTTGAAGAAGGTTATACTTGACTTGTGCTCATATGTAGGTTTGTGTTCTAAAATGTTCTGTAAGGAGTGAAATTACGCTTTTGGCCTTACCAATGCACACATCTATCTTGCCCTTAATGGCAGCCTCATGTAGTGGGGTGTAGTTCCAGTTATCTCTGGCGTTGGGGTCTGCACCCTGACACAGGAGAAGACTGACCACTTCAGCGTGGCCGAAGGAGCAGGCATTGTGCAGGGGGATGAGCCCTCCATCATCCCTGGCATGCACATTGGCCCCCGTCTGCAAGAGGTGCTCCACCACATCTTTTCTGCCAAATCCTAAAAAAGGGGGTAAAATGCCTTTTGGCTCACTGGTTCCTCTATTCATAAAGCAGTCATGCACTACCACTCCTAATTCAGAATGTGGAAATTAAATTAACAGTACAATTTGGAAACCTCTATAGAAACACAGAAAACTCATTCATAAGTTATGTAACCCACCCCCAAATCACCACAGGGCAAACACTACAGATGCAAGTACTGCATTTATTAATCTAGAGATGTTCTATACAGCCAAAACATTCAAGTGTTAAAGAGTGATTTCATTCTTTAAATAATTATATTGGTAAACTGACAGTTCTGTATTTTGTAGCCAAGCTTTATCTGAGAAGGTTGTCGCTAACGACAGTGACGTTAGGCCTAACGTTTCTCAGTAGGTTAGCAGAATATTGTTAAATTAGCTCTCTAACTAGAGAGCTATTAATGCAGATTGTTATCGTTCATCTGGGATTCTCAAAGGAGAAAATAGCTGTTATTGTGAACACGTCGAACAG
>OOFE01028335.1:0-13332 GCA_900323365.1 Monocentris japonica
GTTGGAAGCAGGAAAAATGGGCAAGCGTAAGGATCTGAGTGACTTTGACAAGGGCCAAATTGTGATGGTTAGACCACTGGGTCAGAGCATCTCCAAAACGACAGGTCTTGTGGGGTGTTCCTGGTATGCAGTGGTTAGTACCTACCAAAAGTGGTCCAAGGAAGGACAACCGGTGAACCGGCGACAGGGTCATGGGCGCCCATGGCTCATTGATGCGCGTGGAGAGCGAAGGCTAGCCCGCCTGGTCCGATCCCACAGAAGAGCTACTGTAGCACAAATTGCTGAAAAAGTTAATGCTGGCTATGATAGAAAGGTGTCAGAACACACAGTGCATCGCAGCATGCTGCGTATGGGGCTGCGTAGCCGCAGACCGGTCAGAGTGCCCATGCTGACCCCTGTCCACCGCCGAATGGTTTTAATGTTATGGCTGATCGGTCTATGTAAGCTTCTTAACCCAGAGAGTAATCCAACCACTAAAGCTTAAGACCAGAGGAAAGCAAGATTAATTTATTGACATTAGAGACGTTTCAAGGATACCCATAAACACACACCATTAATTATTACATACACAATACATATTACATATACAGTTGTACCATTTTATAGGTTAGGTGAGACTTTTGAGCTCTTGTTGAGAGAAGAGACAGTTGTCTCACCCTCAGAGACTTCTGGCCCTGAAGCCCAAGGGTTCCATCCACACAGGAAACTGGGAATGGCATAGCGCCGGAACTAGACACACAGAGATACAGTAGACTTGGTAAATACAGTGACGCAATATTGTCTCCATGGAAGCTTTTAATGTGTTTAAGCATGCAGACTATTACTTTTTTTTAGATGTGTGTGGATTTATTTTCTTGTCTTTGTATGTGTGTGTGAATATACATGTGCATGATGAAGGATTACCTGTCTGTTCATGAATATATATATGATGGGGTTATAGGCAGTGCTGCTCTTGGCCAGGTATACAGGTATGGTAGCGATGAGGGGGTCAATATATAGACTGGAGTCTATAATGACACTGAGGGCCATGGCTGCATAGGGCAACCAGGTCACTAGGAAGGCCAACACCATCACCACTACCATGCGTGCCACCTGCACCTCCACTCGATTTGTGTTGCCAGCGTCAGACACCTGCAGCTTGGTCACCTAGGACACACAGACAGCAAAATACAAGCAAGCATCCATATTTTATTGTGGATTCAATACAATCAACGAATGCAATGTATTTTGTCACTAAAATACCTCTCTCCAACATTCATCATAATCAGGTGCCCATATGTCCAACCTATCCTTCACACCTTAATCCTACCAACGTACACCAGGACCCACCTGTCGCAGGGTCCATAAGAGACGAGAGTAGGAGACTATGATGATGGAGAAGGGCGCAGCAAAGCAGAGGAGGAAGTAAATGATAATATAGGACATGTTCGCCGCATCCCGGCTATACCAGTTAGGGGCACATGAGGTCTGGACGCCCTCCAGCTCATAGCTTCCCCAGCCAAACAGAGGTGGAGTGTTCCACACAAACGACCACACCCAGGACAGTGCCACTCCACCCACTGCGTGCCTGGGGAGAGCAGAGATGTCAGCAGAGCACAAGCATCATGAGGATCTAGCTGGTGTGTCATTCTCATGGGGTGTATAAAGTTAGCGGGAAAATGTGAATATCTTGATGAAGTGTACCTGGTCTGGAACAGGACGGCACCCATGGGACGACACACCACTACGTAGCGTTCAACAGCAATGACTGCCACTGAGCACAGACTTCCTATACCTGGGAGGGAGGAGAGGACGATAATTTCAGAGTAAGCTCTCACTCTGAAAGATGTGCCTGAGCTTTGCACTGAACAATAACATGAAAACTAAATCATATCAAGTTGAGCACAATAGTTTCACGTGCAAATTGTTTATTTGGACTAAAAAACTGTAGAAGCGACTCACCGAAGAAAGATACAGCAAAGGCCTCTAGTTCACAGCCCAGGCGTCCCAGGCTGAAGTATCCCATGGCATTGGTTACAGTGGTGGGCAGACCTCCAAAGACAGCACAGCCTAGGTCACATATGGCTAGGTTAACCAGGGCATAGCTGAGTGGCTGCCTCAGCTGTCTGTGCCTTACTGTCACCACGACCACCAGGACATTGAGGATGATCCCTGCCACAGTGAACACACCCATGATAACAGCCAGTATTGTGTAGCCAGTCCGAGACAGAAGGGCCGTGTTGATTGAACTGTAAGATGTTGAAGAGTTTCCGTGGACGCTAAGGTGGTCCATTGTGCTCAGTGTAGATGGGAAGATAAGGTTGAGGGATTATGTCCTTGCAGTGTTCAAAACACAGTGGGACTGCTTGCTAATACCAAAACAAAGTGTCAGCAGTCCAGTTGCAACCTAACATCCAGTCCTAAAGTCCAAAAAAAAATCCAAAAGATGTCCTCAGGTTGTGCTAAAAATGTGAAAGAAAACAAAACTACACAAAAACAGTGAGCGGTATGGGCAGGAGCTCAATAGAAAATACCATCTGGTGGTCCAACAATATCACCAATTGATGCAAAAGCCAACAACAGGAGCAAGCAGCAACCATAAAAAAGTGGTTCTCTACAGATGCAGCATGACTGCTGTTCTAGCGCAGCTCACAGCCTGCCTTCCCAGAAGAAATCAGGATGGGACCCTACTAATAAGACTAATAAGAGGAGAGGGGCTCAAGATCATGATATTTTAGAAAACTAAATCCTTAGATCCGGATTATGGTGACAATAATTCTTTGTAATATCCTAAAAGACAGCACTTTCCTTGATTGCTGTGTCTACAGCTGCCCATGAGTAATGGAGAGATATTCATTCAGCAAAACAATATGGGTTCTCTGGGCGGGGATGAATGCATGTCTACAGATCAAAATGCAGTAATAAAAGCGATTTTATAACATGTTCATGTCAGTCTTGATTGAATTGATCATATCGCATTGATTTGATGTTAATCCTTTCCACGTACAAGCAGTGCACAGGCACTTTGCTTTTTACTGAGCACAGTAATGATGCAGCAATTGTTTGTAACGAGATAATCGATGTTAGTCACTTCACCTGTCAGTGGTTTTAATGTTGTGGCTGATCGGTGTATTTCCTCCTCTTCGTTCGCTCAGATTAAATACCCTCCCAGTCACTAGGTGGCGGTAAAGACATTGACGGCAGCCTTTGATCAGTAAACACACCAGTCAACATGGCTGCCTCCGCGAGGAAAGCAGCTCACGATATTGAAACGCGAAAACGGACCGACGATGTCCTGTTATTGGAAGGGATCGACTTCAACTCTCTGCTGCTGTCTCAGCCCGTCCTGGATGGACTCGCCGCCGCAGGGTTTCAGAAACCCTCTCCGATTCAGATCAAAGCCATTCCGCTGGGCCGCTGTGGACTCGGTGCGTCCAACGACCTGTGTGTTGTGTGTGTGTGTTGATTCAGGTTGATTCACTACTTCTGCACTACCAAAGTCTGTAGGGGCCTTTACTTTATGGAGGTGTTGGGGTACAGATGCCCCAATCCTGTACTGTCCTATCGATATCGATTGGTATCTATGTGAAAAACGTTGTGTCCCTCCGTCTCAGCCAATAGCATACGAAGATGAGAAGGCCACGTTTTTTGTCAGAGTATATTGAGGAAAACTACCAAACTATGAAGTAACTAACTATAATCTAGCTAATGTTAACGTTGCCCATCTATTGTTTCAGATTTGATAGTACAAGCCAAGTCGGGCACAGGGAAGACATGTGTGTTCTGCACTATTGCACTGGACTCTCTGATCCTGGAGAATACCACAACTCAGGTGAGTTTAGTCATTGGCTCTCATCCTGGGTGTCGGGACAACCCAGAGGGCCAAGAAAAATATTTTTATCATACAAAATCCTTACCATATTTGTAAGCTTGCCATAAATACCCATTCCTTGTGAAATAATGATCATTTGCAATCTGGAGGCATCTTCCAATAATTAATCAAGAAAAAAAAAACATCCTTTGCTGTCAAAGCTTACCATTCTGCTTGTTTTTGCCTACAACAGAAGCTTGTAAGGAGGCATTACTTTGATTTTGGGGGTCTTAATTTGATGAGGTTGAGAACCACTAGTCTAGTCAACACCTCAGAGTCAAAACTGGATGCTAATTTTTAGAAAAAGAGTCAATGGTTGTTGACGTCATTTCATCAAGGGTCCTCTTTTCACCCTCAGGTTCTAGTGCTGGCTCCTACTCGTGAGATCGCTGTGCAGATCCACTCAGTAGTGATGGCCATAGGCTGTGCCATGGAGGGGCTGGAGTGCCATGTTTTCATAGGGGGCACACCTGTGAGCCAGGACAAACTCCATTTGAAGAAGTGCCACATAGCAGTGGGCTCACCGGGTCAGTGGCAAACACCAATGCAACCTTAAAGGAGAAGTCATTACCTGTTTGTGCTTATGAAAGGACTAAGCTCTCATTTGTGTTTTATAATGACATTCTTTTGTCCTGGTTATGTGCTCAGGTCGTATCAAGCAGCTTATTGAGTTGGGGATGTTGTCCACTGCCAGCATCAGGCTGTTTGTTCTGGATGAGGCAGACAAGCTGCTGGAGGAGGGCAGTTTCCAGGAGCAGATCAAGTAAGTTGGGCAGACACACACATACCCTTGCATACACACACATACAGTGGGGTCCAAATGTCTGAGTCCACTACCAAGAACTCCTTTGTTTCATCATTTATCAAAAACTAATACAGATTTTTAGTCAAATTATATTTCTCAAACAAGATAAGATACATAATTTAAAAAAAATAATTGAATTAACAATCAAAAAAAGCTCCTACTGCCACCACACACACACACTCTCACTCACTCACTCCAAATCATGTACACACACAAAATCTCACACTGAAATTGACCGACCTTCCCTGCTTGTCACTCTTTTGCAGTTGGATCTTCTCCTCTCTACCTGTGAACAAACAGATGCTTGCACTCTCTGCCACCTACCCAGAATCCCTTGCTCAGCACCTTGCCCACTACATGAGAGAGCCCACTTTTGTCAGACTCAACCCCAATGACCCGGGACTCAAAGGTAACGCCTGGACACCTGAATGAGATGTTGAGTACAATGGGATAATTACCGATCATAAGTTGCAAAATACTGAACTTATATAAATAAGGTGAATTACGTCTGATTTGCTTGTATCAAAGTTCTCTCATTTATCTTGTCCTTGTGCGCCCCCTGCCAGGTTTGAAGCAGTATTACAAGCTGGTGCAGTCCCATGCGTTACCTCACAGGGTTTTCGAGGAAAAGGTGCTGCACTTACTGGAGCTGTTCAGTAAAGTACCATTCAACCAAGCCCTGGTGTTCTCCAACCTACACACAAGGTGATTTAATGCATACTCTACTCTTCATAAGTGACAATAATAACCAACAGCACCAAGAATAAATATTTTCAAGATTGTATAAAGATTGAATTTGTAGCTTGGAAGAACTGTTTCTTAAATCCTGTTTGTGTGTGTCATGTTGGGTTGCCACTACAGGGCTCAGCACCTGGCAGACATCCTGTCCTCCAAAGGCCTACCTGCTGTTTGTATCTCAGGTGAGAGGGGATTTGGATTGAGCAGTGGTGTTTATACAGGGGTGGAATACCAAGAGTTGGGTTGGCCCAGGGAAACACCCACTTGAGTGCAAAATGCCAGTAAATTTGTCCCTCTTTTTCAAACAGGCTGCCTGTTATGCTGGCTTTACACAAAGTGGTAGCGTCTAAACTTCTGCAAACCTTTCTTCCTGTTTCTCTGCTGCCTGGATGGTTGCTAGCCCAGTGTTAGTAGAAACTTAACATTATTTCTGTGCGGTGAGGCCACTAAAAAGAAAAAAATAAGACAGAAAACAGTGCGTGAACAAGTTTTAAAACTCTAAATCTACTCACACCATAGCTGATTCCATAGATGAAATGGCATTGATAGGTTGGGTGACATATTTCTGTGAAAAATGTATATCAATTAAATTGGCTGGTTCAAATCCTGGAAAGTACATTTTTTTTTTAGTTTACCAGCCCTTGGCAGATGAGCCAAAAAGTACATTTTGGACACGGGATCTGATATAATGTGACTGTGTGTGATGAACTGTACAGGTGGTCTGAGTCAAGACCAGAGACTGGAGGCCATGTCAAAACTGAAGCAGTACCAGTGCAGAGTGCTCATCTCCACTGACCTGGTGAGACTCACACATTTTACATCACTCCCAAAGTTCTTCTGTCTTACTAAATCCACCTTGCATTTGACTAGGCGCTGTTGTTTACTGTCCGCTTCTATACTTTGATGCTTGTCTTTTTCTCACTGTCTGTCCTTTCCTGTCTCAGACTTCCAGGGGTATAGATGCAGAGAAAGTGAACCTAGTGATAAACCTGGATGTGCCCCAGGACTGGGAGACCTACTTGCACCGCATTGGACGGGCCGGGCGCTATGGTTTGTGTCTGATACTGTTTGGTTAACGTAGCAACATGAGATCTGAGGCAACAGCAATGTCATTGATCACGCCATTTGGTCTATCTCGTGGTGGCATTACTTGTGTAAAAACAGTTTCTTCTACCTGTGATTTTGTTCTAAATTAGAATTGATTTGCTCCACCTAGGAGCATTGCCTACTCTTTCTGTCTGCGTTCAACACCCCATGGTAAATCAGCTATTAGCCTTTTGAGTGCTGGCAGGTTTGTCCTAACTACTAATTTCAATAGGTTCCCAATCATCTGCATTCAATTATCTTGATGTACTTGTGTGTTGTCTGAAAAATGGGATGTAATTCAAACATAGCTTGAGGTGTACGTGCACAAGCACATGCTATCCTAGGGCACACAACTCGCACACCATCACTCACACCCCCTCCTGCCTGTTATGAATGACTTCTCATGAGGAGTGCGCTCTGTTGGCAGGCACTCAGGGGCTGGCGGTGACCTACTGTTGCCATGGTGAGGAGGAGAACAAGATGATGGCCATCGCTCAAAAGTGCAGCCTGAGTTTGTCTGCATTGCCATGTGAGTCCTGTCCACGTCTGCCAGGTGGCTTGATGCATTCATCTTTATGTGCAACATGTGTAGCATTTGCCTTTCATTTTCTTCCTCTCACAAAATCAAATCTTTTTTTTTAATGTTGATGTGGAAAAAGAATACCTAATATGTGTTCAGTTTGGTTATCTAAACCCTGTCTTCTGTCCTCTCAGCCCCCATAGAGCCTGGGTTGATGGAGGAACCATGTGACTGGGATGTCAGTGTGGAGGCCTCCACCCCAGGATCCGTACCGCAGCTCTTTTCCAGGACAGAGAAGAAGAGACGAGTCAAGACTGAAGGCCCTGCTACTACCTCCTCCTGGGAAGAGGAACCCAATCGTGCTTACCTACTGGACAGCGGACCAAGCCAACCAGGGAAGAGCCTTCCTACACCCAGGATCAGGGTAAAGGGTGATGAGAAACCTAAAATTGTACCTCCCACTAAGGATGTTCTACTTGCCACTCCCCAGGCTGCAGCTAATCCTGACGCCTCCCGTGTTCCCACTCGTAAGGAGCTGCAGGACGCTCTGCCGAAGATCCCTCCACTCAGCTCCTTCAAGAGTCAGAGGTCAGGCTTTATGACTTTTAAGGAAGCAGAGCTGGACTTCCATAGTTTCATTACCAAAGGCTTGGGGAGATCAGTGGAGGTCATTAGGCAGTTCACTGGTCAAGGAGAGGACGGTGGCTTCATTGACCAGAATGGACATAGCAAGTCATACACACTCCATGATGACGGAGATTACACTCTTATGCAGATACAAAACAGTGAACGTTTGAACACTAACCATTCACCTCCAAGGTCAACTTCTGGTTCTTCAAGCTCCTACGTGGAGGAGAACCGGCAGGATGATGAGATGCTGGGAAGCTTAGATCAGACTAGAGGAGGTGAACACAGAGCAGCCACGCAGCCTCAGACCCACAAATCCATTGTGGTCAAACCAAAGGCAGATCTCTCTAGAGCCAAAGCTCAAATTCCTTTCATGCCCAAAATGTGTCACCAGACAGCCCATGCACCAAAGGGGAGAGCTTTCTCTCAGCCTGAGTACAGTGAGTTTTCACCAGGCATTCATCAAAGCAGGGAGACTAACCAGAGGGCTCCAGCACAGAGTGAGAGAGATGAATGGAGGGAGATTGGGAAAGAGATCAAAAAGAACTCAGAAAAGATAGGGAAGGAGCATATGAGGGGAAGAGATGAAATGATCAAAACAGTGGAAGAGGAGGAAGAGGAAGAGGAGGAGGAGGAGGAGGAGGAGGAGGAAGAGGAGGAGTGGAATCCTGAAAATTACTGGAGAGCCTACTACAGAGCCTGGGATCATTACTACGCCTCCATGCCCCCCCTTCACCAGCACGGTTACCATAGCTACTATAATGTAGCCCACAACTGGATGGTAGCCTATCGTATGAATGCTGTCTACATGGTAGAGTTGATGAAACACTGACTGGCCTATAGGTTTGTCTGCTGAGATTTCCAATGTTACATTTCCAGTCTCAAACTAAAACAAGAACTAAATGTCTGCACTAAACCAGAGCCTAGAGATATGGCTAAATATCCCCTATAAACATGAATTGGCACAGAGGAAGTACTCAGCTATCTTTTTTTTTGCACTTTTGGGCTTTAATTATCTGGTTATTCCTAAACCGTTCCTAATGGCAAGTTTTTTTTAATGCTTTAAAAAGTGTATTGTCAATGAATGCATTCAAAACACATCCTGTATATTTTTTGCCAATTACTTTTCAAATAAATAATCTAGCATTTTGTTTAAATGCCTGTCTTGTCTTGGATCACCTCAACTTTTCTGTATTGATTCATTGTATCATAATGCTGTATTCTGCAAGATTCAAACCTCAGATATGTTCTTAAAACACTTGATTTATCATCTTTTCTTTTTCTTTGAACACTTTTAACCCAATGTCTACAAGGGAAGGTGAAGTGAGGGACATAACTGGGCAATTTCAGCAATCCCCTCAGCAGGGCACAGCAAGGTCAGACATGAACAACACTTCATATGCTCCTGATTACAGGCTAATCAACCAGCACCTAGCATTCACCCAATCAGTTCTGGGCAACACAACCAAAAGACATCCTTGAATAAATGAATTTATCTGTGCTCTCATTGGCTAGTTTAGACCTCAAGGTAAAGAGTCCTATATGTGCTTGGTTTAGAAGACTTATCTCTTCTTTTGAAAAGGTATGGGTTGCACAAAATAAGTGTCTTGTATGGCATATACAGGCTCACTGTTTGTTACCAATGTGATTCATCACTACGCACGCAGGTGAAGGGGTCTTTCATGCACACTCAGCTAGACCGGACTGATGTGGACTGTAAGCCCTTTTCTCCCTGGGACTCTTGTCTGAACAACATTTCACAGCTACCAAAACGCGCAGTCCACTGAAGGCTTCATCCCGAGAGGAACCAGTGACATTATGGATCTGCACACTTTTTGGAACGAGACAAACGCGCGCTACGAGACCCGCGTGGACACGATGTTCCTGGTGTTCAACTGCGCAGTTTTGAGTTTAACCTTTATCTTGGGTTTGCCCGGGAACTCGTTGGTATGTTTGGTCGTGTACAGAACCAAGAGCCTTCAGACTTGCAACAATGCGCTGCTAGTCAACCTGGCCGCTAGTGACCTACTGAAGTGCTCTGTGGACACGCCACTGTTACTTTTCTCTTTACTACATTATGGGAGGGACAGTCGGGTGTCGATGTCTTTTTGCACCCTGCAGCAGTTCACCTATGCCCTCTGTAGCTGTGTCCAGCTTCTCACGCTGGTCAGCATCAGCGTGGAGCGCTTCCAAGCCATCGCCTTCCCTTTCCAAACCGAGAGGAGGAAGGTGAGGATTCGTCTCTGGATCCTGTCCATTTGGGCATGCGGGCTCATCTTGGCTGTTGTCTCGCTGACTCTTTCCAAACAAGCGCTGTTTTACATGCTCTGCCGTCGGCACATCTGGGGTCATCCCGACGGGCATCCTCAGTATGCAGATCCGTTTGGAGCGTATGTGCTGGTGCCGGTGTGGGGACTGTCGCTGGCTTTGATTGTTGTTCACTACGTGCGGATATTTAAAGTTGTGGGGCAACACAGAAAGAAAGTGTTCGACAGCGGAATCCAGCTGAGGCCGACAGTAACGGGACACGTCTGGAGCTGGCGCAGTCTCTCGGCTTCAGCACCCGGAACAGCTCCGCGGCGCTCCCCCAAGTCTCTCCCGGCTATGGGGTACAGCAGCCCGCAGCCTCCTCGCAGCACAGTGGTGCTGGTGGCTGAAGCCAGTCCCGCCTGTGGGAACAATTCTCCAGAGATTGTGGGGGCAGTATGTCTCCTGACCCCCTGCGCCAAAGAGCGGGGGAAGAAACGGATGGAGGGGAAACTGGCCCAGCGTTTTGGGTACATCATCATTGCTTTCACGCTTTTCTGGGTGCCCATGGTGGTTACCTTGCTGATGAACATCATCTCATGGAATGATACTGACAGAGTGAGTATCCTGCAATTATCTATGAAATAATTTCACCACATGAAAAAAAGCATATTTTGTGACATTGCGTTATCCTATGTACAACTCAATCCACTCAGCCTTTCTCTCTCTCTCCGTGTTTCCCACAGTTCCTGATGAAGCTGGAGATGTCAGCCATGGTGCTGACCTATGTGCCGGCTGCAGTGGACCCCCTCATCTACACCATGGTCACTCGACAGTTTCGCACAGAATTCAGCAAGATCCTCTCCTCCATCCCTGGGTGTCCACTAAAACTGAGGGCCTGAGGGGGCAGTGCTTACCTGGCACTTGCTGGGACTGACCATGTGGTCACTTGGACTGCTGTTCATTCTGGCTCTGAATGAGTAATGACTGTACTTTGGGGAATTGTAAAGACCCCTCTAACCTGACATGCATATGTGCATGCTTACACATACACACCCATCCCTATCCATAGTGGCACACACATACACAGAGACAGCGTCAGAGATGCGTGAAGAATAGAGCCCACAGATTTTGTATTTGTGGCAGATATAGATGTTTTATCAGGCGTTTCACAGTCGGGACACAAGACAAGGTCATAAATAATATCCAACACCTGACAAGATACGCACAGCAGTAGTCTCAACAACGACAGGTGGCAGAGGAGGGGCAAAGCAAAGAGTGAAAGGGAAACTGACTGAGCAGAGGAAGAAGACAAGCAAAGGAGAGTACACAACTGAGAGAGAGAGAGAGACAAACACAATCGCAGACCTCTGTTTTTGTTGTTTGTAAATAAAAATGCAATCATTTGACACTTTGAGCGGAGAGATGTTGACGTAATCATTTGAACTGTGGCTGACACAATCCAACCTGCATCTTGAAACAGGGAAGCAGGAAATTAAACAGATTTTTATCATTGTCCTTTTAACTAAATCAAAAAACAGGGAAACTCACTTCTGCCATTACCTATGTCATACCCTTGTTACTGTGTTCAACAGATTCTGTGCCAGACTTGATGCTGTGAATATGAAGTCACCTTCTATAACCGCTCTTTTAAGTTGCCTGTCTGTGCTTGTTTTCTTTTTACTCAAGGTTTGCCTACAGTTTCACTAAACACGAATACTGGGTCTAGGCAGCTGTTGTCACTGTGTATAGTACTAAATTACCAGCAATATAGTGCTAGGTCACTAATAGTAATATCACAGAGGTGAAACATCTCCTGTTCCAACTCAATGTTGAATATTTTTGGGTTGGTACAATTAACTACTGCACACCAGCATTGTAAAATGGACCTCAAGGTCCTGTGTCCTGTCTGTGTGCTCTATATCAACACATTGTTTTTTTTATCTATGCAGAAAAACGACTTGAAACTCCGGTCATATGGGTTGTTGAGTGCATGCTTTGTGTGCTAGGACTGAAGTTGCTTTCCCTGCTCTGTTGAAACCCTGGTGATGGTCTCACAGGTTTACCTCCTGAACACCTGTTGAACTCAGAATGGTGTTAAAGATTAAACAGGCCAACTGAGAGGCATCGACTAACATGTTAGCTGGTCAGGGTCCATAGTTCCAAAGGTTAGTGGTGGGGTTAGGCAATACTAGAGTTACATGGTGGGGCTGTGAGTTGAGAGCACAGATGGAACAGCACGTGTACTTGGTGGCAGAGATCTATGGATGGCTCATCCAGTGTCCTCCATGTCTCTGCGGTCACCATCACAACAGACGTCCCCGCTTCAAGTTCTCCAGAAATGAAAGTTTTTTAAAAAAAAAAGTAATCCAATGAACAAGAAATTCCTTGAAAACACCGAGGAGGACAAAAAGTACAAACACCAAGTTTCCTAACCACATAGACTACACATACTCAACAACTTTGAAAAATGCCCGCTGAGTTTTGGGGAGAAAAACATTGACAACTATTATGACTACTGAAAGCATATTGCTCACACAGGAGGAAGGGATACAACAGGACAACAACGAGAGAGAAAAAGGCAGAGGGAAGAGAGAGAGAGAGAACAATAGGACAGCTTCACTGGTTCTGCCAAACGATGGCCAAATATTACAAAATATTCTATTAACAATATTCACAAAGAACCCAGGCCCAGGACAGATCTGTGTCAGAAATTCTCAGCAAATGCCTTGTGCTTTTTATCAATTGTGGTGGTTGTAGTTAAAAATGTACCTTTTTTGGTTTGCTTGTGAGAGAATTGAGTTATTTGAGGTCTGTTGGGCTATAAGAGCCAAAGGGGAAGAGAAAAGAAGGGAAATTCAGCAACAGAAAAACAGAAATAAATCTCTTTTTACTCAAACAAAACAGGCACATATTGTGTAAAAGGCTTGTAGCTGAGAATTTTGGACAGAAATATGTACAATGAACCCTTCAGAGTGGCAGCTAGTCAAATATACCATACACTGAGACTTCCAGAAGAATTCAAACACATTGAGTTTTCAATAAACACACACACACACACACACACATGCACAGGCGTACACCTCCTATCCACAAGTTCACAATTCGTCTATCTAGCACACATTCACATATGAAACTCACTGGTGACTCAGAAACTCAGACACACCTACCATGTTTCATCTTTTTAAGAATTGTTCACTCGAATTGAATAATATTGGACCTGAAAAGTAATAGTGGCATATTCATCTATCAGTAGATAAGTGGACCAAAATGACACAAAAGATAAGTCAAGTCAAGTCAAATCAGTGGAAAAACATTTTTTAAAATGTACTTTTTAAAAACTCTTCTGTGTGAATTTTGTTTCTTTTCTACGGAGCCCCTGAAGTACGGAAAGACCAAAGGGGTCAAACTGAGGCTGAAATCATAAAAAGGTGCCTTGTGCACAGTGACATTTACTCC
>OOFE01028338.1:9222-27880 GCA_900323365.1 Monocentris japonica
CCCTCGATGAACGTTATCTTTCCAGCCAAGAGACAGAAACAAATTAGACTGATGACATTTTCCGACAATCAGCAGTGCTATCTGAAATGGAAAACAAAAACCTCATGGTCTGACTTTTCAAGGGTAAATTAGCGTTTCCATGTAAATATTGGGTAGGTATTTGAGTTGGAATATCAAAAACCATTAAAGATAGGTAAATGAATGAGACATGCTATTTTTACACTACAACAACATGCTGATGCAGGGTCACACTGACGCTGGCCTCTCTCCCCATGCATCATTTCTTTTGGTGATTTTCATCTGGAGTGAAATTCAACTGGGTCCAGTTCTGTTTCATTCCATGGGAATGAAATAAAATGAAAACACATAATAACAATCACAGCATGAGTGCAATATAACCTGGAGCAGACATGTGGCAGTCATATCCTCAGAATACATTGGATAGAACATAGATGTGCTGTAGGACACATTGCAGTATGTGAAATACATTGCCTGGTTTGGGGTCTGGCGTGTTATAATCAATAATCAAATAACCCATTCAGTGCCACCAAAGCACCAGGGGGATTAATAAGACCCTAATCAGTCAGCACCCTGGATAAAGTGTATTACATACTGGACAAGAGAAGCCAGGGAGCTGAAACAGCCATTTAAATTATTCAGATATGGACTTGAGGACACAGCATAGGTACCAATGTAGGGCTGGGAAATATATGTAAGCGCTGATAAAGAAATAATAATAATAATAATAATAATAATAATAATAATAAAAATACACAGAGTGCTGTTCATAAAAGCATCAAAAACCATCATCTATAATCACATTTGGAATCAATGGAACGACACACATTGAATTTGTAGTGGATCTAAGTTTGTTTATACCTAGTTTACGTTTTTGTATGGTTTATTGAACAGCAACAGCTTGTTAGAATAAAGAAAATAATAAAAACCTCACTATGATAAATAACAAACGCACAGTTTATGTTTGCAATAATCCAAACGCACAAGGAGATAACGCAGCTTGAACTCACAGTTAGTTGGTGGTCCTTTGATTCTCCCGTGTCCTTCATGGTCACTTTCAGATGAGCGTGCACAACAGTGAGCGTCAACAGTAGAGAGGACAGTGGGCAACCATCCTGCGCATTGACGGTACCTGCATGCCACCTCTGCTAAACCACCTGCAGCTCACTGTGCTGGGCGTCCAGTGTCTAACTAGTGGACTACCTCCAGCCGACAGGGTCTCTGACTATCTCGCCAGGATAATAATAGTCCTACCGAGCTCAACAGCCTCTTGTCGCCCGCTTCACTTGACGACTTCTATCTTACTGTCGCCTGAGTCACAGGATAGTCTCTCTCTCTCCACTCTGCGTCCGCTTCAAAGCGCGTCAACGATCCGCTTCTCCTGAGTGTTTCCACCCAGTAGAATGGACTACAAGAGTTATTAATGTGGAGGCGAAGAAGAAGAGCAGGGCAAGAGTCAGGTATCTTCCAACAGTAGCCCACCTGCTACGTGCATTTCCCTGTCTCCCTCACTCGGGTCATCGCTGCCTACTGGTGTGTGCGTGTGCGCGCGCGTTGTCCCTGGAGATCGGCGGTAGAACCAGCGTCCAACCAGCGTCAAGCCAGACATAATAAATACACTTCCGGTCAGAACTTTCAAAATAAAAACATACATTGATTTGACCACAGGACAACCTGATCGTTCCATGAAACAGACTGATTAGGTTAATCCAGCTGAAAGCTGATTCCGTATTGATTCCACCTATTAAATCCACTTTAGTTATAAAGGGCAGATGGCGATGAAGGGCAGGAGACGGTTAAAGAGGGTTTTTAGTTATCTTGACCATCATGGATGTCGACTCAATTCAATTTTGTACAGAGACAAAATCTAAACTGAAATCTACCATCATAAAAACTAAACTGACCTTGAATTGAAAATACCTAGAGATGGTATAATGGTGAGTGTGCAAGTGACAACTCAAAGGACAGTTCTTTGGTAGAAATGAGCCATTTCCTCTACGATTATGGACAGTAGGTCTTGTTTTCTATTGATCATGCAAGTCGAGCCAAGAACATGCGGGTGAGTTTGATCCGTAATAAACTGTTTATTAATAACATTCTATTTAGAGATACAAACATCACCCCTGGCTATATTAATACTGAAAACACACTCTCAAGAGCCCTGAATGATCCTCCTGGACTTTAATAACTAAGACTAACTAAGACCCCTCTATTTCAAAGGCAAATTCGGCTAACTTCCTTCTCTTGCTGTCGATGGCTCGTTTGACACACTCCAGCGGCTTTCCCTGCAGAAGTCAAGAGACGGGCCAACTCAATCCGCAGAAAAAAAGATGCATTGTTTCTGCGGCTCTATGTCGACATCTGCTGGAGGAAAAGTTTACATTACTGGGCACAAGCTTTCCAAGACTGCTTAGCAACAGCTTTAATGGCCTGTGAATTTTAAGTAACTACAACGACGTTTCAGAATATTTATAAAATAAGATAACATAATATTACGTTTGGAAACATCATCAACTAATTTTTGGACTCTGATTGCACTGATCTGACTCTGAACTCTAGTCGCACGTTACACTATTGAATAATTTGCTGGTGCAAGATCTGTCTTGTCTTAATAGGAAAACATTCATGGGGAAAAAACTGATTATTATTATGGATAGTTATATAGTACTTATGTAAAAGCACAGTGATTTACAGCAAGGCATGAAAACAAGAAAAGTAAAATATACACTGAGAGACAAAACATTAGGATGACCCGCTCAGTCCATTAAATAGACTGACTGACCAGGCGAATCCAGATGAAAGCTGTGATACCTAATTGATTTCACTTACTAATTCTCTTCAGTCATGAAGGGGAGATGGAGATGAAGGTAAGGAAACAGATAAAGAGGGTTTTAGTCCTCTTGGCACTCACGGAAATGGATGGTGCAGAATGGGGTGCAATTAGTGTATAAAATATTAAAAATATAACATCTTAAAATCTATTCTATATCTGCCTGGTAACTAGTGGAGCCGGTTAAAATCCTAGCTGCTGCATTCTGAATAAGCTGCAGACTTAAGAGTGGGGATAACTAAACAAGATGAGATAAAAACATGGATGACCTTCTCTAAACCTGTGGAAGATATGACTTACTTGTCTAAATGTTGCAGACTTGCACACGTATCTTTTCGTAACATCTTTATTTTATTGCAGTTTTATTTTAAACAAAAGAAATTTTGGGAGCAAAGTTCAAGAACATTTCCAATATTTTAAGACTTATGGCTCTCTTGGTTGCCTGTAGCCTAATAAATGTCCTAATTTATCACCAGCTTAAACCTACAATCCCTCAGATGTTTAAACATTCAATAACTTGACCCTTTAATAATTTAAAAACACCATTAGGTGCTGACCCTCTGTTTCTCTTCTCTTTTTTTGACCTCAGAGTTTAAGATATTGAAAAACTTGGCCTCTGTTTGTGCAATCAGCTCCTCTGGACTCAATTGTCTGTCTCCCTCCCTGTTGTTGTCGTCCTCGTCCTTGCACTGTTCGGAGTGGCTGCACTCCTTAAGGTGCTTCTCCTGGTGACGTGCCTCTAGGTTCTTCTCTCGTCTGGTCTCATGCTCAAACATCTGACCATAGCAAAGCATAGAGGGATGGTCACTCACGACATTCTGTAGTACAGTCTGATTATGAATATATAAAGTGAACTATGTGTCAAAGGTGCTAAGAGTGAAACAAAGCCTACTTCCAGACCTGATCTTTCAAGTATTTCTTAAAAAATAACGACAATATAGCTTATGCAATGTTTCTTTTTTAACTCTTCAGGCAAGTTCATTAGCGATACAATTTTATTTAGAATACCAAATGTAGTGAAAGTAAAACCAGGAAGTGGGTAACAATGAGTAGTGTGAGGGTCATACAGCAGCAACCAGGCTCTTCTCATTCCTCTGTAGGGTACATAGTCCGATGGAGATCTCCAGCAGTGTGGCAGTGCCCAGCTGGGAGCCACACGCCAGGAAGCGCCCATTATCCTGCACCCGTAAGCTGTACAGAGCCTCATCACACACCTAACAACAACAATATTGGTTTTACATCATTTAAAGTGTTCAAGTTACAGCACATGACGATGACTTGATTAAATGGCTTTTGTCTAGGAGAAGCAGTGGTAACAGACTTTGACGCGGAGTGTGGGGTTGTTCTGCTTGAAGAGGATGTCCCACACATCCAGCGTTCCATCCATCTTGACAGTGAAGAAAACGGAGGGTCTAACTGGACTCCAGCAGGCATCTGTCAGGTATGACATTTCAGGTCTACAAACAACAGTCAATGCAAATTCTATCAGTTTTGAAACCCACTTGAACCTTGGTACATTAGTAGTTAAAAAGGATTCAAATACAGGTATGTGAAAAAAAAACAATCATCGATAAACTAAAAACAAGAGGAGTGTTTAATTTATCTTTTCTTGCAAGGGATGTGTCCACTTGTGTCCACTCAGGTTTGTCAATGTGTATGCATGATTATGACACCCTCTCATAAATGGTGCTCACTTCGTTGACATGATGGAAGACTCCTTAACGTCTTCAGACCAGATGCGTGCCGTCCAGTCTCCCACAGTGAGGAAGTTCTTGGGGAAGAAGGGGTTTCTTTGCAGGGCGTAGATGGGGCCGTAATGACCACCAAATGTACACACAATCTTCTCTGAGGTCTTGGCCGTACGGTTGCAAGAGACCACCAGACCTTGCTCTGTCCCTACCATGAACTGAGTAGGCTAAAGAAACAGAAAAACAAGTCCAGAGTCTGTACAGTCCCGCGGTGCATTGATAGAAATGGAGGGGAAAGGAGGAGAAGTCAGACACCATAAAAGGAGACTCATAATTAAAATAACATTTTTTAGAACTTTTACTTCCTTTTATTAATTAGATACTGCCAACTAAAAAACAGACATGAAGTGTAGAACATGATGTTCTGTGCTGAGAACCATGATGAACTTTGGAATGACTGACATGAATTTGTCTCTTGATGACATGGTGATAGCGCCATGATAATGATGATGATCTAACCAGGTTAGATTTCAAACATTGCCATGTATTTTTATACCCCCAATCTACTGATCTGAAATACAAAGATAATGTACTTAATCTTCACCATGACGCTCTTGGGAGACTCACCATGGTAGTCTCAAACTCTAGGGAGGTGGCTTTTAAAGCCTTATCCAGGTTGCCCTCCTTGCTGGGGTCCAACACCAGCCTCTCTGTAGGCTCACCCATGTTACGGATGTCCCACCACAGCACCTTATGGACACAAACAGAGAGCACTGGTCAGTTGATGGGCCACTTGCAGAGTTTCTGAGTTTTACATAACCTTCTTGCTATTGGTAAATGGCTGGGAGAGGTCAGTGAAAGTGCAGCCTGACCAAAGGTATCAGATTTCACTACTCATAAGTGGCTGAGGTTTTTAGTGCCACCCTGGTCCTATTGTATCCAGCTTGGCTTGAGAGAGGGATAAGGTGACAGGGCCTTTGTGAGGCTGCAGTGGCTTGGCTAACCTGACCATCAGTGGACGCAGAGAAGATATCAGTTCCAGTGTTTGACTGCAACCAGATTATTTTGTAGACAGGATCTCGGTGGCTGTGCTCTATTTTGGACATTTCCAGTGGCTGGCTGCCTTTGCGAGTGTCCCAGTAGGCTACTCAGAAATCCATACAGACACAAACACAATCATACAGAGGCACACATACACAGGCAAGCTATGCCCCCTTACCATTCTAGCCATATGACATTTACAAAAGGAAAGTGCCCTTTCAATGGACTATGCTCTTTGGAATAACAACACCAGACAAGCCTGAGGCCAATGCAGTCAATCTGTTGAAATTTAGTGAGTTGGAAAATGTCACTAACTCCAGAAAATCAGTTCAACTCTATGCATAAGACAGTCAGCTCATGGTGGCGTAGTAGATAAAAGATTTTTTAGGACCCACCAATCTGTCCATTGTAGCTTCCCCCGACGAGGATGTGTGCATCTTTGGGGTTGTACTCCAGACAGATGAGGGGAGAAACAGGCTTCACAGTCATCTCTGGCTCATTGGAGTTCTCTGGGGACACATATGTTGTATGAGCCACAGGGGCATTAGTCTTCACTGCTTCACATGGTGACTTGCTACTCATAACTGAGAATGAAATCAGAACATATCAAGGGCTTGGAGCCAGAAGAGAGGAAATGGCATTTTGGGAGATCTATATATCAGGTAAAAGCTGTTGGGGGGATCTATTTTGTAGTATAAGTATCTCTTTGAGTATTTATGTGATGATATTATAATTATCAAGACATTTAGAACACTTGAGCAAAGTTAGGCCCACTTTTTGTTTTGGCTCTCCCATAAAGTTTGTCAAAACCTACTTACACCCCTCTGGCTCCAAGCTCTCAATATAGCAAAGCTGCCGATACCATAAGCTGTTGCTTTTTTCAGTGGTAGCCATCTCAGCTCCACAATGCTGCTCCAAAGTCATTGCTAAGAAACTGAAAATGGCAACTGATTTTTAGAATGTTTGGCAACTCATGATGGCAAATTCATGGAGGTCGTGTCACATTATAGCAGCCAACACTTTTAGACACTTCTAGAGAAATGGCAGCAAAATAGCACCCACCGTACAACCACACTAGACTCTTTTAATGGCTTTGAAACCTACCAGTGTCCCATACATAGGAGTCAAAACTCATGTCCTCAGTGGCTTTCTGGAATTCCAGGGAGGAGTATGCCACAGCCAACTTGCGACTGTCATTGGGGTGCCAAGACAGACTGGTTGCAGTACGCTTGACTTCATTAGGGTCTCTAGAAAGGGACACAGTCGAAGGGGATCAAATTCAAAAATAGTGACAACATCTGCGTTTAACTCACGGTGTTAAAATCAACTTAAGTAATGGTAAAGTAATGACACTGTATATTGTATATATTTTTTTTCCACAATATGTTTATTGTCATTTTCTTATGTTATAACATCACGTCAAAGAAGACATACAGTAACAATACAACAGTTTGAGACCAGAAATATGTACATTACACAGACACATACACCCACACACAAACACACTTAACTTGCACCAATATCAGATAAAATCCAACTAAAACAAAATATTTCCCTACACTGTTTGCAATATCCGTTCAGGTAAAGCCTGAACGGATATTGATATATGATATTGATATACGGTTCCCAGAGCTGAACAATGTTGTTGTATATATATTATAGTATGTACAGGTTAATAATATAGCCACTGATATGCTATGAAAGTATAAATTTCATTTTGTGAAATTTAAACAAAAATGAGACACACCGGCTGTTAAGAAAAAAGGTTTACCTCCAAAATGATTACAACAGAAACAATGTTGTCTCTGTTAACTCTAGTTAAATGTGGGAAACAAGCTTTAACAATTTGATAATTGGCATGACAGAACACTATCCATGTCCTCAGTTGATCTGTTGAAAAACATTTTGTTTGTTTCATAAAGCTGTCTTGCTATTTGCCTTTAAGGAAAAGGTAATAGATTTGATCCCCTGTTATGTAGTTACAACTCTGTGGGGGAAAATGTTGGGGGCAGGTACCTGAAAACATTGATTGACCTGGCTGAGGGCTGCTCTGGAGCCTCATCTACCATCTCCTCATTCTCAAAGTACTGCTGGTAAATGTCACTGGCATTGTTCTGTTTGATGTTGTGCTCCATGATCTGTATGAGGGAGGAACAGAAGTCTGAGAAGGAGAAGGGAGCAGTAATTACTCACTCCTACTCCTCTTTCTCACATGGCGTGTGTCATTAAGCTCTATTGCACCAACACAGCTGCAGAAGTAAATTTGGGGCTGGCAGGGATCACTGATTTTGATATTTTTACTCATACACTATGAGTAGAGAAGTTGTAATGTTATAAATAGTGAAATGGTGAAATATACATACTTCACAGTACACTATGAGTGAGTATCATGATTCCATAAAATGGTGAAATCGGCCTCTTCAGGGCACTCTCTATTTCAATGAAATGGGGAATCAAACTCCAGAGGTGTCAATAGCATACACTATATGGAGACTGGTAAATAGCAACTTCAGACACTTACGCTGCACAGGTGCAGCATGGTGTTCATATAGTGCTCGTCTTTTTGTGCTTTCTTCCTGAAGCGGGTGGTCTGTTCCATGTCTTGGGGATCAATGTGTTTGGGCCAGCCACCCTGCACATGGTTTAAACCATGGGGTACTGACTCAACATGCTCGGTATTTACCTAGAAAAGAAGTTGACAGATGGTACTCAGAACACAAGTAGTGACCTGGTTAGACTGTACAGTGTGTCTTTGGATAAACAGTGTTGGATTGAAATGTACATAAGGTGTCAGATACTGCCTATTATCTCATCATAAAATACTATGTTTTTCATCTAATGCAGACAAGGACTTAAACCTGCACTCTGTAACATTTTTATGTAAAAATTCAAGTGCCTTATCAGTCTAATTTATGAAGTGGCGCTGTGACAGAGAAGACTGGCCCCTCCCACTTCATTGAGCCGCTGTAGATTCGCTCTATTCACCCCAATGAAGTTTTGGAGTCGGGTAGGTACACTGGCGGGAAAGCCGAACACACACAGCTCCGAAACAGCAGTGAGCGAGCTAGCACCTTAGCTATCGCTACAGAAAGGTGCCTTTACTGTGAGCAAAGATGACTGAAGCTGCTACGATTTTCTTCACCACTTCCACCCCAGGAAACCCCTAAGAAGAAGAAATTTAGGTCCGTGGAAAGTATGAGAGCAATACCATTTCTGGGTATTGAAGCCTTCAAAAATACAGTTACCTCACACTGCCACTTGGAGCCACCAACGACTAATTTACATTAAGTTACATAGTGCAGGTTTTAATGAATGAATGTTGGTAGACTTCAGATGTGGTCGAGAACAATCCTGGTCCTTGGGGCCAAGAGCTCTGCTGGTTTTCATTCCAGCCATCTAATCAGGGACTGATTTACACCTGGATCACCAAATGAATGAAACTAACTACTTGGTAGGATAGAAAACCAGCCAGGACCAGGATTGAGAACCACTGGTCTAGAACATTCAGTACCATTACAATGAAACCTACGTAGTAGTAAGAGACAGAGGTGACTGCACGATATGCAATGCATGATAATAGGCTGCATAAAAGGACTTTCCACCTTCTTACCCCATGCTCAGACATCTCTTGAGAACACTGTATGGCGAGGTCATGAGTCTCTCTCCTGATGAAGTTGGCAGCCAGAGACGGATCAGGGGGGATGTCGACGATCAACTCAGCATGCCGGTCAGAGAAATTACACGCTTGGCCAAAGTCGCTGCGTTTCTTGGTGTAGACGTAGGTTATCTCCATTTTGTGACCTATTAGAAATTTGGGGAGATATGGCATGTAAGACGTCTGATTTATCCATATCAGTGGCTAAAATGGTCCATGCAGCATTTGTGGTTTTGCAAATATGAAGCTGGTCTTGTGTGACCTTTTCAAACAATAAACCACAAGAGGCCACATGCTTTACAGGCGCTGGTAGGCATGATGCAAAGCCTTGTGCCTAAAAACATCTTAGCTGTTGTAAAATAAAATAAGTAAAGTAGGATGTCAGGTGTCTTATTGCTTTTATAAAACATCAGCAGCACACCATTGTATTAATATAGAAAGAATGCAAACGTTAAAAGTGAATCAATCTTTTGATAATAAGCCATAATAGTAGTTA
This sequence comes from Monocentris japonica, assembly GCA_900323365.1. Taxonomy (NCBI): domain Eukaryota; kingdom Metazoa; phylum Chordata; class Actinopteri; order Trachichthyiformes; family Monocentridae; genus Monocentris; species Monocentris japonica. The sequence goes on from OOFE01028338.1 coordinate 18,951, forward strand.
AATGATATGTTTCCACCAGTGCATTCATTAATCTGAGGTTGGTTAATTTAAATCAACTACCACAGTATTATGTGGCTTCCAATGTTTAATAACATCATTAACAGGAGCTTAATCAAACACTCAAGTTACACTGTAATAGGATGAAACTTTAGCACACAACTGTATCCATAATTCCTAACTGTCCATAATTCCTAACTGTAATTTATATGTAATCCAAACTACTATTAGTACTACTACCACCACTAATAATAATAAAACTTTCGGCAATAAATTGTCATATTTTGTGAGTAAACGTATAAAAACCCGTTACAAATACCTTAAATGCCTTGGTAACCAATAGTAGTCGCTAACGTTATGCAACAGGTTTTTTGTGAGACGGCATTTCTCTGCCTCTTCCACATCTTATTCCTTCCTACTTAAGCCACAATATCTATGGATACTTAAGAAAATGTATGTTTATCGTCAAATATTCACGACTTCACGTCATTTACGTTTCGATTGGGAACTAATGTTACTCGAAAAATTCGCCTTATACGACCGGAAATTATATCAAAAAGAGTGTCCGGATTTGGGCAACCGTTTTCCAGTGTGTCCGAAACCTAGCTAACCAGTTAGTTAACTAACGGCTGTGACATGAATCATCATAACATCCTTGTTGGATAACATACCTTGCTCCACAGGTTCAAAACACGGAGTTGAAATGACTATACATATTGTAATCCCTACCTGTCTGTCCCCTTGGGGCTGGAGGTGAACTAAAAACGGCGTTGTAAATTAGTTTAACTTGCGGTTGCCAACAAGTGTGGCACACTAGACGAAGAGCACAGTTGAGTGACAATGTAGCCCCGCGCTTTTCCCCTTTTGACGCACTCAGTGGTAGAGAGGAGAGCGCGTGACCACACAGTTAAATCTCAGAATTAAGATAAACACAAACACACGGACAAATCTACTCAAAACTATTTTATTCAACTCACGATGAGACCCCAATATCCAGGGTCACACACAAACTTAAGCACCACTCTCAATAGCTGTACAGTGTACATGCACTGAAACAGATGACAATAAACAAAATAATAATACAAAAAGGAAATTGTGTGTATTAAGAAATCCCTACATGAAACATGTACTCTTTTGGTGGTTTGATTTGTACACGTAATAAAATAATTAGTCAAGTTAACTGTTTTCTGAATCTCATTATATTATAACTAGAGCAGCAGAACTTCCTAAGTGATGACCAAAATTGAAATTATTAGTTGAATTAGATAGTATACAAAAAACATATCTCAGCTATCATGGATCACTGGCCCTTGAATAGAACTGCAATGCGATCATATGTGGCAGAGCCAGGCCAAACTAGAAGTTAAAAAAATACTTTATAAAAGTGGCACATAAGGACAACATTGGAACAAGCAAAAAGACATTTGAAAGTAAATCCAAATAAAGTCACAACAAAATGAGACAGCAGTCTGTTATTGTACAAGTTATCTACAGAGGCCATAGTCTCAAAGTCATCTCTAGAGATTGCACAAGTGACACCATTTAGAAAGCTTCACTCTGTGTGTGTGTGTGTGTGTGTATGTGCAAATGTAATTACTGACAATACCTCCTGTCATACGCTGTAAGTGTTGAGTTTATGCATAAAAAAAATCAAGCATAAAGCTTAACACACAGACAATATGGCATGTTTACATCAGCTCATCAATTTAGTTAATAAAGAGAAGACCCTTATGTTCAAATTATTCCATACACATTTTTCTCCTTGGAGACCTGAATATATGCATTAAAAAGTAATCCAGTGCTGCGTGTCAAGGCTTTGAAGAGGTGGAGAAGGAAAGGATCTCTTTTAGCAAGAGAGAGACAATTTAAAATTGGCCTTTATGTTATTGGGAAAATTGGCTTTGAGGACAAGGGAGTAGTTATAGGCACAAAAACATGCTTCCATGTTTCATTACAAGTTTCACATCAGTGGATATATATTAATATCAATAGTATTGTGAGAAATTAATCCTCATCAAAAGTTGTTTACTCTATCATCTGTATGTTCTATCTGAATGACTCAAGCAAGTGCAGAAACTCAAATCACCATCATCACACAATGTTTTCTCCACAGCTTCACAAATAGATGACAAAGTATGACGCCAAGGCTGATTCATAGCCGAACAACCTCACAGTTACTTCTATCTTTTCAACAAATGTTTCAAAACTTGTGTCAGGTAGCAAACAAACACAATGAATTAAGAGCAAGTACGTTTTCCCAAGAATGCTGAGGGCAGAAAAGTGTGACTATACGGTTATGAGCACGCAACACATGTGGAACAATACAGATACGGTTCCATTGTCCTGAGACTGCACAGGTTGGAGTCCTGGACTGCTGAGATGCTGACGTTTGGAGTGGACAAACTGCTATGACATTTCCCCAATCACATCATTGGTTTACACCAGTGTAGAGTGTCAGCACTGTAGGCACACACTGTGTGTGTGTGTGTGTGTGTTCACATGGCAGTGTTTTCCTCCTGGACAGATGAAGAGAGGAAGAACGGAAGGCAAGTCTACGCCTGGAAGTCGTTCCCAAAGTGTCTTCTCTGTTCCTCAGTCATGGACAGGTAGGTGGCCCTCATACTGGGGGAGTACTGTGGAGGAAAAGGAGTCAGAAGAAGACAGAAAAAGAATATATTACAATCTGTTTTTTCATGTATCAGAAAAACTTAGTGATATAGATTAAGCCTTGTCATGGGCTAAAAAGAAAAGAAAATTTGTCTATGATGAGGCCTAACTCATACCTGCTAAACTGTCCTGGTACATAGATAGCAACTCATGTAGGTAACATTGTGCTCAACCAAATCAATCCCTTACCCATCAAATGCACAATTAGGCAGATTGTATCCTGCCAATGCCAAGCACTTTGACATTAACAGTTAGGCTTACACCATTCTCAATCTGTCCTTATATCTCAAACCACAATGTGGCAAAGGGCATACCAGGACAAATTGAATTCTATAGCAGTACACATGATGTCTGGCGCTTTGCACCTCATGGCAGTAAGCTATAGAATTGGATGAGGGGAGGTGGACTGCATGCACAGGACAATATCTGTGTGGGGAAGTCCAGGGACGCAACTACCACCCTCTCAACATCAGGGTTAGACAAACCCTCACTAGATCAAACAGATGCTCTGGAATGAGGACGACAATAAGTTGAGAGTTAAAAGCCATGCCAAACAGGAAGATCGCAAAGGAACCAGAGTTAACAGAAGTAAAGGATAGGTAAAAGACAGAGGTACAACAGAGGGATGGTGAGGGAGTTAAATCCTGAAAGGAGTAGAGAAGACTTACTCGGTTTCTATATTGCTGAGAGTATACCTCCAAAAGTTGATTAAAAAAAAGAGGAAAATATAGAAATGAAACATACAAACAAACATACAAATGACAAACGAACAAACAAAAAATATATAAAAGAAGCTGTTAGCTGAATAGTATGGCGTCGTAAAGTTGTAGTAAGCGGGGAGCATTTATACATTATTTGCATGGTTTTGGTATCGGTTAGCAAGGAAGTCATAAGGCTGTGTAATAGTAGCAACTACAGACTGAAAGCTAAAGAGAAAAACATGACATTGAAATTGTGCCAATAATGACGACATGAACAGAAAGAAAATAGATCTGGTCTAGTCTTTTGGAATCTACACCCCTTCCAACAAATAATACATCATTTATTAGAAATAAAATATGTCTTTGACCTGATGAAAATAACTTAATAACTCCCCTCTAAAGTATCTTCTCATGATAAATTACAAAGCTCTGGCCTGAGAGAGATTAGATACAAGTAACTGCAGTCATTTACTTTTCATTACACACAGACACAGCATTCTTATTGAGTGGCTAGGCCCAATGAAAATTTAATCAATCCAAAAATGTCCCTATTTCTGTCTCCTTGATATGATAGGAGAAAAGTGTCCCAGTGGGAGGTGAATTTATTGTGAGTAAGAGTGAGCGAGTTTATCGTCTAAGACCTGTGTCATTTTCTCCTGGGAATATGGCCTGAGGGAGGCTAAATTATGTTCATCTTTAAATATTAAATACATCAATTCTGCCTCTCCTCCCTTTGCTTTGGTAAGTCGCCCTCCTAGAAGTTATGGAGGACAGAAGGCACAAACGATATACAACTATAGAGTAGCTAAAGAACCGATACAAAATATATATTACTGAGTCCAAAAACATCACTGGACCTGAATTACATGATCAATAATTAATTGTATTTGAATTACTATTATTTCAAAAATCTCATTGATCATCTCAGAGGGAAGTGACATCATAGGAAGGACGTGGCCTCTGGGACCCAACATACCGAGGGGGGTGGAGAGCCTCGCCCTATCAGAGGCACGTTCTCGTACCGCGGATTTCCCCCGAACAGAGCTGTCTGGTTCCTGAGAGACACAGAGAAAGGAAAGAGAATGAAAGGAGTAAGAAAGAAAGAAAGAGAGAAACAGAAAAACCAAATCATAACATCCTGTGCAAGCTTATAAGTTGTTTCTGCCCGTGTTCATCATGCACCCATTTAGCAGTGACTGCGCACACATGATGATGATGCCATCATTATTTTATATATGAGTTGGTATATGATTTGTGTTTTCCAGATGTGAGCAGCACACAATTGTAGACATATGCATGCATGTGCACACAGACACACACCCATGTTGTTATTCAGACCCCCTGATAGAGGCCATATGTTTTTTTGTGCCTCACTAACATCAAAGTTCCCTATTGCGGCTTTCGCACATTATCCCACACTTTGTCCCACACATTCCTTCCACTCACATGTACTCAGACACGGGGGCATTGGAGACAGCCTGGGCGGGGGGGTGCAGGCTGCTCTGGCTGCCGATGCTGCTGCTGTAGCTACAGAAGCTGTGGATGTTGGCGTTGTTGGGGTTCTGAGAGGCTATCCTCCTGGCCCGCGGGTTGAACGGGTCCTCCTCATCGATGTCATCGTAATCTCTTTCCCTGGAGAGATGGGGTGAAAAGTCAGCAGAGAGCTGTGGTCTCTAGCCACTGGCAGGCACTTTGTGTTTAACACTTGGCCCTCAGCCTAGCTTTAACATGTAACCCTCTGCAAACCACCACCACGTGACCATTATTATCCAATTCCCCACTTAAAAAGGATCACCTGCATGCGGGGTAACAGTGGTGTTTCAAATGTGTTTATACCAAGGGGCTGTATCAATTGATCTCTACCACGTTGTGTGTCGGTAGGCATATGGTGGACACAGATAACCTGCATTGTGTTGTTAGCCAATTGGCTCGTGTGGCGCTGCACAGAGAGGGCTGGCGGACTGGGAAAATGAGGGCATTCAGGCAGGCAGACAGGCAGAGGGCAAACTGACCTGCAGGCAATCTGTCTCCATGCCCTGGGAATGGCACACAGCATGACACAGAAGGCACAGGCTGCCAGGATGGAGAAGAGGCTGAGGTAGAGCAGACCCTCCACACCGTCATAGCACACCCCCACCAGCGCATCTAGGTAGTCCTAAAGCACACAGTCAGACACAAACACATCCAGACATACACAAACATTTTATAAGAAGATACTCGCTATTACATTGAAATTCACAGGTTAGACAAAAATTAAGTAAAGACACAGAAAGAGTTAGAGCACTGATGTACGCCGTTCTCTCAAGGTAGACATCCATTTCATTGACGCCGTGCAGAGACACATTCAGCATTATTCATTTAGACCTCATTACTGTGATGAGACACACAGCGCCAGTCAGACAGCAGAGCAGCCTCTGCATCTCTTTCACACACACGAGATAGCAAAACACAGTTTTGCAAAGTTCGTCTTGTAAAATTTTAAATTTTGTTCTGTTGTGCCTTGTTCTGCTCTGTGCTCAGTTCCAGTTAAGTTCTATGCTGAAATCCCACATAGCCAGTTACTCTCCTGCTGGCCTAGTTGTGCTACTGTGCTGCCAATGAGGATGAAGTGAACCAACCTTGTTGAGCCCCCTGCAGTCCAGCAGGGCAGTCAGCTGGTGCAGGCTGGCCTCAGAGGAGTTAAGCAAATGCTGGATACCCAGAAGGTCTCTCTGTGAAGAGGTCAACATCACATAGTAAAACACTTCCTCACTTCTTTCTTTATGAGAAAAAGCTGCATGTTTTACTTCCATATACTGCAGCATGAGGATGAGGATTGTATCGTTGAGGACTGAATTGGGCATGAGCTTTATACTCAGAACCTAGAAGAAGTACACAAACCCATGCAGACAACACAGATATTCACAGTGTAGGTGTTTGCATGTGGTTGTTTGTGTGTGTGTGTGTGTGTGTGTGTGATACCTCAGCTGTGGGGAAGAGGGGCACAGCGAACTGCTGCAGACCCTGGATCTGGATCTGCATGGTGGTCAGAGACCTCTGGAAGATGGTCAGAGACTGCCAACAAGGAAATAAGTTTAAACACACATTTTTTTTTGAGTAGATGTCGACACTGATCCAAATGGAAGAAAGTAGAGTCTGCACACAGTTTTAGAAAAAAAGGTTCCCATGGATATTTATCGCATCATCAAATAGCACAGACATTTCTACCACTAGTGTACATCCTGAAGAAGATCCTTGAGGCCAATTCTAAAAGAACTGCAGACCAAGAATACACTATGAGTCAATCAAAGGACTCACATCACTGCCCACCATCCACTCAATATCTCATTTGGTAGGCTATGGCACCGTTCAATAAGCCCTAGAGTAACACAGTTATACAGTTTGAGTATATCATGATGGGCTTGTCGGTTTATTCTCTTACCAATAGGGAAAATAAACCATGAGATATGGGCACAATACAACTGAATAAGCATAACACCCCTCAGAGACAGCACCTTCAGCCTTCTGGCTTTTTCAAAATTAACATCCAAGCCCCAACCATAAATGGGCTAATCTATCACATCTTAGAAATAAAAATGTATCGTCAGAATCAGCGACCGTAACTACAAAAGACTGGGAAAATCGCTACCCTGTGGCACACTGTTAAATTGAAACAGGACGTGGACAATTACCTCAACCCATGAATGTAATTTAGTTTGCTCCGTTCTAAGATTTTTCAGGATTTGTCTCGGTGGCAGCCCATGGTCAAACAGTTCTCTATAGCGCAATCTATTGGCCTGATCAGAAATGGCTTTCACTTAAGCTTGGGTGAGCTTGTTCAGCCAGAGAAATTGAAAGAGGATCAAGAGGGTGGATGAGCTGATATGCTACTTGCTAACAAATATACAAATACAATAGAAAAGGGCAAAATAAAAGAGAGATGAAAAGGCTAAATAAGGGACTAAACACTGGCTCCTTGATCAAGGGCAACCTAATGTATGACCAATGTTTGATTCGGTGTCCTCTGTCGCCTCCCCCTCAAAAAAATAAAATATACGGTATGGAAGGCAACCTAAGGCAGGCACAGATACAATTCCTTGACCCCCAACCCACTATGAGCAGGCACAGTGAGCACTGCAACCGGAAAGCTGCCCTGGAGGGTGGAGGGGAGACATATAAAGACTTACACAAACAAAAAGACACAGATGCTACGTTAGTATCCGAAGCCCTTGTAGAATCAGGAAGAGGAAAGTAAAATGGAGTACAAAAAAAAAAAGTTTGGCCTGGTTTATGGTGTGTAGCTCCGGGGTTGGGGAATGCTCTCTGTTGTACATCTCTACTAAGGCTTGCTGCGGGGCGGCCCATGTGTGGGTCAGGTTTGGGATGTGTGTGGCCCTTTGCTGTTGTGGTGGGCTGTCCTCAGTGGCCTTCTCTACTTCCCTTTCTATTTTCTCTTTCCCCAACATTTTATCCCGCCCTCTCTAGTAATTATGAAGGGCAACAACGATGATCAGTGATGATGATGATGGTAGTGAGAAGAATGGTGATCCTGACAGTGATAGTAATAATATCATTTGATCTACTCCTTCCATACAACCCCCCTAGCTCAGTCTGCAATCCCCTTTTTTTGATAATTTGATTGGCAGTTTTATCAATGCTGTTTAACCAAATATCACTTTGAGATCACCAGAAGATTCTTAAATCAGAAACCTTAATACCCATTTCATGTTTTCTATGTCAATGTTTCTATGTCGTCCTTTTGTGTTGTCTTTCAGTTGTGAATTGCTTGCATTGTCCATATTCATTGGTAAGGCAACACATTCCTGGTTGTCATGGTTTGATTACTAATGCTGCACAATGATTGTGTTGATGTGCTGTTTACATATAAATAATAAATAAAAGAGAACAAAAGAAAGAGGAAAAGAAATAAAATAAAAAGACCTATAGAGAGAAAGAGAGGGGTGATGGCCAGAGCAGTGGAGTACAAGGGCATAGAGGCTATAGCTGCAGGGTAGTGCTATGGTTGAGGATGATAACATTTGTGCGTGTGTGTGTGTGTGTATTTGCCAGTCACTGCCCATGCATGTTCCTTTATCTACATGTTTGCTTGTGAACTTGCACCCTTTGGGTATCTGTGTGCCGGAGACAGAGCGCTGACTGTGGTTATCAGGCTGGCTGACGGTCGCTTGCCCTCTGCTGCTGTGCTCTTGTGATCCTGAGGGTATGTCTACATGCACCAGATAATAAGATCTGAGCTCCACTGGGCCAGGGCAGGAGAAATTGACTTTTCCACTGACTGATGTCTCAACCCAAAATCTCTTCTTTGGTTCTCCAAAGAGTAACCTCACAGAGCCTCAAAGGAGAGAGAGGGATGATGAGAGGAAGGGAGAGGGAGAAATAGAGACCACATTCACCTCAACCACATGGCTTTTCTGCAATTTTTCAGCACTTGTCTTGGTGACACGGCTGTCAGTAGCCACTCACTGTCACACACTCACTTTCACTTTGGCATGTGTGAGCTTGTTTACTTCACATATGCTGAGGGAGGGAGGAAGGAGAGAGAGAGAGAGCGAGAGAGAGAGAGAG
>OOFE01028339.1:0-11618 GCA_900323365.1 Monocentris japonica
ACTGCTCAGCAGACCATAGCCCTTAGACACTCCATCCAGGCAGTTTCTACAAGACATCATTTCTAGGGAGCCTTCTCATTGATAGAGCCCACTCAGCCAGGTAAAACTCAACGCCTGACAGAAGTCAACAAGTGGAGTCACAAGTTAATCTCTGGAATGTTCTGATATTACCAAAGGCATGTTAACAATTTCCCAACAGAAAACACACAGAGAAACTGACATCCACATCCAGAGGTCTTGTTTGTCAGAGAAATAGTAGCCTAGTGACTTTGTGCATAGGGTAATACAAGAGACCATAACAAGAAAGCGGTCGGTCCCGCCCACTCTCGCTCGCTTACCCATACTGCCTCTGGATGAGTGCTGGGTGAATGGGCTGCACTCCGATGGATATGCCTGGAAGACAGGAGGCCGGCTGTCAGACACATTTGCATTTACAGAGGAGGACCAGAGAACAATGCACAGAGGGCATGGAGAGACAGAGGCAGAGCCTGTTTCAGACCGATTACCATGAGCAAATTGAAAACATTTTCAAATGCACATTAAGCAATAGTAAAAAATGTACATGAGTTGGAGAAATGAGACTACTTTTGATATGGCTGTGTAAATATCTGATCAAAATATTTAAAAAAAAATTATACTCTGGTTTCTCTCACCCGTGGTGTCCTCACCTGTCTGCATGCTGCGAGGTTTGGCGCCCAGGTATGCCAGGTTGACGTTGGCCTTCCTCCCATCGATGATGGGGTTGGGGTCCTTACAGGCCCTATCTGCTGCTCCTCGGTCTGTCATTGTCACCTGGTGACAGAGTCACACATATCAACAAGGTCTCAAAAGAAGGAGGACACCATGCTGTGGTAAGGGTCACTTCGACCCTCTAAGCAGAAAACAAAAAAAACACTTTGATATGAAACAGGCCCTTCTGGTATGTCACCATTAAAAAAAAAAAATCCCCTGCAGGCCTGCCACTGTTGAGATTCCCCTTTTTTCTTCACAGAAGAGGAAACCACAAACCAAGCACAATGACACAACAGCAGTAGTCAGCTAGCCAGCCACTTGACAGCAGCTCAGCCATGGGCAGACCTGCTGAAAAATGGATCTAGGAAGAATAACAAGGAGCTTATCCAATTAGGGACAAGATATTAAGGAGATTGTTATTAGTCCACCCCTCCTCTCTCCCTCCTGGCATTAGACAAGCCCTTCTGTTTTGATTGCCCTGTTCTGCCAACTGAGAGGGTTCAGACACCTCTGTGTGTGGCATGTGTAGTGAATGTAGGCCACATCTTGCATTGTTTCAGAAGACATTTTAAAAGCTGTATGCCTCTTCATACTGGAAGGATCGGGAACAGAGCCCACTTCTGGGCCTGTGTTGTGAACACACAGGAAGGAATGAGGCTGTGTTTACACTGCGAAGAGCCTTGCTGTAGGGGGTTCTACTAATCCACCTCTGGAGTGGGTTTTAAAAACAGGTAAGCTTGGCTCCGGTGCACCCCCGCCCCACTACAGCTACCTCTGACTGGAACGCACAGCAACAGGATTAGCAGGCTGCTCCATCGGTGAGCAGGGGAAAAAAAAATGCCTTGGCCGCTTATTGCCTAGGCTGTACTGAGTGCAAGGTGCTGAGCATTTCAGGATGTGTGTCTCTCCCAGGCCTAAGGCAGCACCCACATTGCCCTAAGCCTGTTCAACCTGAAACACCAGGCTCACTCAGCAGCCGTTTGACACCAAATGGATTCACAGGGCAGTTTTTCTTGGAGTTAGAGAGCTGATGTGTAAACACCAAGTACAATTGTCTTACAATTTTGCAGTTGGAAGTAAACATGCACACATAACAATTTTCCATTCCATCTTTGGCCTGCTAGGACATTAATGCTGATGCGTCTTTCCAAGGTTCTGGTAAATATTTGCATTTCTCATGCTGCTTCTGGTCTTTGTGTCACAGAGAGAATGGCTGTCTTTATCTGCCTGGAGAGTTAATCAGACATGAAGCGGTTTCCTTGATGGTCTTTCATCAGTTAGGCTGAAAGTAACCGTGGCTGAGGATCAAGTTATGATCAATGCACTTTACTAGACCTTTAACCTTAACCCTTTTTCTCACCCTACACTGTGAGCGCCGATCAGAAGGCATCCAGGTATCGTCTCAACCATCAGTTTAAAATCCAGTCTTTTCAAAGTTAATATTTTCCTGTAATGGCTTGGAAAGTCCTCACACTCAATAAAACAAATGGGGCCAAAGGGAAATTGAACTGAAGTACTGGGACTAGTAGAGTGTAGCACATGCATGGCTGGCCAATAAGCTCATCTTGGAATGGCTTTCTCAACAGCTCAAGATTGAGTGCAAATCACATGTTATGTGCAACTGTTCCAGTCCTTGACAATGAAGGGCAGAATGTGCAAGGTCGACCTCCCCACCGCTCCAAAATCACCATATAAAGCAAGCCAGATCTGCAGAGTGACCCCCCCCAAACCGATAAGCCGGGCCGTTGTGAGTCTGGGGGACAACATTGGGGTGTTAAGGGGGACATCAGACATATGTTGAGATATAATCTTCTTAGTTACCCATCAACTCATGTGATCCCTCATCCTCATTAAGATAAAATAATAGCCAGCAATGCAAAAAAAGGAGAAGCTGTGGCATTAGTGCGTTTAAGCTTCAGTGGAGGATTAATTTTTACAAGTATGTGAATGATTACAGAATGTTAGAGATGCAACTTTAGCATCTTAAATATTTATTTTTTGATAGTTAACCGTAACATTTCGGCCCCCCACTGGCTGAATTCTCACAGAAATGTTTTCAACAATCCCCATGGTTTAAAATGTATCACACTAATAGAGCAATTAGGTAAATAGGACAGTGATTTGTTGATGTTCAAAGTTTTGAATGAGAAATAGCACCGACACAACGTGTCAATGGCATGACAGACAGTACATGACTTTGTATTGTGCTACTTACAAAGCCATATCCTCTGGATTTGCCGGTCTGTCTGTCCGTTATCACCACAGCTTCGTCTATGTCTCCGAAGGCCTCAAAATATTTTCTCAAGGAAGCATCGTTCGTGTGGTAAGGCAAGCCGCCCACGAAAATCTTGGTAAAAGTAGTGTCTTTTTGAATTGCTGTGGAATGCATGACTTCCAGGGCTCCGTTCATGAACTGATGCAGAAGCATTGGTCAGCCGGAAACACGAGACCAATAATCGACTGAAAATGAATTAAACGCTTAAGAACTTCCCGGCATCAATAAGGCAAACACAATATCGCAGTGTGTGTTGTAGCTTTCCTCTCGTGTTGTGGCGTTCCTTTTGTGCTCGTAAAAGTTGTGGCAACCTGATGACATCTAGGATTCACACTGCTTCAACCCCTCGTCAAATGAAAACTGGTTGTTGCTTTGCCGCTGTTGAAAAACGCTTGGTGAGGCTTTTATATGGCAGGAGCCCGACCACGCCCCCTCTCAACTCTTGGCCAATCAGAAGAGATTTAGAATGCCAACTTGGGCAGAGGTTCCTCCCATTGGTCCGCCTACAGGCGTTGTGCTGCACCTGCTTTTGTCCTTTACAACACAAAGAAAAGCCTCTACAGTACAGCCAGAAAGCGCGGCTCGGCCACATGGTATTGTACCATGTGGTTATTTTACCTTTCCTTTTTTACCTTACCTTTCCAGACACCAAACCATTTACATTACAATTCACAAAGCTGTTGCGTTACAGCCTAGCCTAAACAAAAGCACAAGATTGGATACCTAGTATAGGGACTGTGGTACTACAGAATTGTAAGCACCATGCTATAGTGAGTTTGTAGTAACCTTATTGTACTTTATACTATTTTTTTTTTTTTTATCTCCCATGGTGGTGTCTTTTTAATATTCTTATTGGGGCTGTTGTACTGTGAGTACAGTGAGTTATACTGACCCTATCGTACTTGTTTTGTTTAAATTTCCTATACTACGAACTGTATCCCATATTATAGTGTTGAATAATGTGTTATAGTGGAATATTATAGTGATACCATAGTAGAGAAAAATACCATAAAGTATGAAAAGGTCTTGGTGATAATTATATCATGTTCTTCTAAAATGTATTATTGGATTAATTAGTCAATCATTGTCCATTTCTGACATGCAGTGGTTAGAATAAAGCACAATATATTTGATGTATTACACTGCAGACCTGCCAGGGCAAGCCGCCTCTTATGACCCCATCATAAAAACAAATGTTTGCACGTTTTACAAGCATGGTAACAACTGTGCACTGAAGCTCATAACTATTGAGGCGTTAAGGCACTCTCAAACACTGATAGGTTAAGGGATGGGTTGATACAAGGTCCTAGCAACAGGCCACTCAAACAGTAAAAGACCTGAAACTGTTGGCCCACAACACTAATTGATTGCTTGATTGTTTAAATGAACATCATTCTCTCAAGGCCCAGTGCATAGAACATGCCAGAACAAGCAACTGAAAGGAGAATATGGGTCAACCTGGAGCACTTTCTATTCAACTGCCTCAACTGGTACAATCTGGTACAGTGCTTTAGTTTAACTGTAACACAATGAGCGCCTACTTGCAGCTGCAATGATAGAGGGGGAAGGGAGGATGTCAACAATAGGTATCGACACTTTGGGTACAGTACAAGAAACTGGAGTCTAGGTGACTGGAACCAACAGCACCCAAGGACAGATGAGAAGAGCCAGTGGACAGTAACCACGAGGTTCTTCCTGCCCTCGGTGCCTTGGAGTGCCACTGCTAAGTACCCAGGGTCAGGCTAACAGTGAGGTGATACTCTAATGACCTCAATAAAAAGGCATTTAATTCACACCTTCCTCTCTATGAACTGGTTCGCTTCTCACCCGTGGCCTTTGTAGCTGCCCACACTCCGTTATTCATACCCTCCTGATAAATCCCCTTTGTCCAGTCCTTTTTCCCTGTCAAAAGGACTTACCTGGATGGAGAATCCCACTGCCCTGCTTTGATCCTGTCTGGCCTGCTTGCCTCCCTGACCTCAGCTCCCAGTAACTCTCCAGGTCACTGCAGGGGCTTAATACACTGATAGACAGAATGCTCCACCTGCTGGTGACTTGGATTGAAACGCGCAGACACGAGGGGTCATTGTGATACAGTTGCTGTTCAATGTTTATCCATTTGATTTTTGTGACTATTCAATGTAAAGGAGAAATCCACATGAATGAAAAGTTCTACAGCAGTAACATGAGATCCTGGTCCAGTCCATGGTAAAGCATGCACAATACAGTTCCATCAACTCCCAACGAACATATATATATATACAGTGACCACAATAGATTCACTTTTAACATAGTGACTCCCTCAAGTTGGAATAAACATGTAAAAATCTAAGAGTATGTGTATAGTTATTTATTGTAGCTACACCACGGAGTAACAGCAAATCAAAAGAGAACGTAAAGTCTTTGGAGAGCTGTATAAAAATAAAGAGCTGCACACAATAAAAAAACCCAAAAAAAAAACACCAAGATGAATGAAAAATTTAGCCCCCCCTTTCTATGATGACCTCTGAGACCAACTGTCACGCAGCTGTCATCAATGCCGGGTTGGGTAGGCCCTCTGATTGGTCCATGCACAGTACGCAGCGCCACGGCATTGGTCCGGGTGTTTGCCAAAAGGAAGGTGTCTCTGTCTTGAGCGTATACACACACTAAAGCAGCAGGTCTTCCGCATTTCTCCACAACAGATGTGACTTGGCACGACGAATCTAAAGACAGGAGGGAGCAGTCAGTCACCAAGAGCATCTTTATGAGGTTCTTTTTTTATTTTTGAAAGGGTGTTTAGTGTGTCCCTTTTTACAGAGCAATCAGTACAATCTCACTCTTAAGCAAAACACAAAAACAACAATACCTGCAAATAAGTTTGATTCTTTGAGAAGTATTGCCTTTCCTATATTTCCTTAGTACTTTTCACAGTCATTTCCTGAATTTAATTACAAAGTGCTTAAAACTCTTAGTGTCAAGGAATGCACTGCAAAACCTCACCACTTCAGAAATTTTACAATCCAAATGCTGTCAAAGCAAGCCAGCTCTATCCCCAAAACTCCTGATTCTACAGGTGCAAAGGGAGCTTGTATACACTACTACACAGCAGTAACCAAACAAGCCCTTCGAAATTACTTCACTCAAGTCAGTACACCATCACTCTCACAGAAAATGACTAGCTGTAGCACTACATGGCAGTACTGAAATCTGAATCACGCCAAAATCCTCACTGCCCATATCCCTGCATGCAAAGCACCATGGGATGCCAAGGAGCCCCACAGCGACAGTCACAAGGAAGGAGAGGCACTGAGGAAGTAGGGCAGCCAGATCCGGCGACCACGGCCTCCAGGATTATGGACAACGGCTGCCCTTCTCTCACCATTTCTTGTTCCGAGGCTTCAGCTCCTCGGCAGCATTCCTCAGGAAGATGTAGTTCTTTTTCTGGGGGTTGTAGTACTCATGGCCCTGGGGATTCGGATGAAAATACAAAATACAAAAGACGGCGAGAGTGAGAAGACAAGCTTCATCAGCCAATATAATCGAGTACAAACAAGTGTTCACATAGTGTTAATCATGCCTCCTACCTTCGACCAATCGTAACTGGAGGCATAGGCAAAGATGTTGCCATTGTTGTTGAAGCAGCAGGCTGTGATGGGCTGGTCGAGCTGCTCTGAGGTCTTCAGCTTGGTGCGGGCGTCTTTGTCCCAGAAGCTGAAGCGCCCGTCTGAGCCCACAGTGGCCAGTGTGCCGTGGACAGGGTGGAAGGAGATGGCATTCACCTGATGGAGACAAAGGAACAAGGTAGGTGAAAGATGTGCAAATATAATGGGAAGGCTGGGCTGTCAATCACAATATTCTGATGATTGAGCTTGTGAAACGATACACTAGGGTCATTCTAGGTCAAACCATAATGTCAACCAAATAGTTTGGAAAAGGTTTCTGTGAGTATTAAAGTACAATTGAAATCAAAGAAGGAAACATTCTTCAAAGGGTAAACAACAATTATGTTATAACAGACGTGCACAAAATTAAGTTTCATTATCAATTAAAATAAGAAATTTCAAATAAGAAAAAACAAAATTTTACATTTACATTTTAGGCATTCAGCAGACACGTATCCAGAGCACCATTCAATGAGCGTCTACTCCTGCCTCTACTGTAGCAGTACAAGTGTGGAATTTGTATCCATCTGTCACTGATGTAAATCTATGCAGCGTCTTCACATTAATATGTCTGAAATTAACACTAGTAATTACAAAAATTTAAAAATTATCTGAATAATCTTTTGAAATGTAATAAAATTCACACATTGGTGAATTATATCCATATTCCAGCCAGGAAAATGCTAAATAAAATAGAATTTTAACAGGCAAGAGAAACATTCCTCTCACAGTATTGATAAAGTGTCTCAGAAGGTCGGGGCAACTTACAGCGTAGATGTCCTGTGGAGTGGCCGTGTTGGTCCCATTGGACCTGTGGCACTTGAAGGTGAAGTTGTCTTTAGCCCTGGCAGAGAAAACACATAAACGTTACAGTTTGATTAAGGCCTTTGTGTTTTTAATCTTGTAAACATGAGAACAATTGAAAATAGTTGTACTCTGAGCCAAAGTCGCATTGATTCCTCAGATTACAGATACACACAAAGTCATCCAATTGGATTATTGGTAACCACTCACGGGTTTGGGGGGTTGATGTAGTGGATGGCCACTCTGCCCTCAATGCTTCCCAGTGCAAAGCCTGTGGGCTTGTTCTGCTTGTCCTTGAATATGGCTACACAGCGGTGCTGCAAGATGAGGCCAGACAGAACACAGGGTCAAAAGTCATGCATAAATAACATAGGCTGCCTTTCAAGGATTTGCTTCATACTTGGCGTGCTATCAAGGACAACCAATCAGGCTGCGCACAAAGATAAAAGCAAGAGCAAAAGAGGGTGAATGGAAAGGATGAGATTCCTAAACTGTTCACCTGATGTTTAAGGGGAGAGTCTATTCTGCGAAACTCTGAGGGCTGATTCTCCAGCTGGTAGACTATCAGTCCTCTCTCAGCTGTGGCCACCACTGCCATGGGGTACACCTGTACAAAAATACAAACATCTGCTGGATCAAGAGCCCACCAATCAGCCGGTGTTTAAATACAGGCCATACACCTCATATCCACTTACAACATCTGCGCAGTAGCTTCTCTCTGGCATCTGCAGAGACATCATGGGATTGGGAGATCGGGTGTCCCAGAACTGGAGAGGGAAACAAATGATCGGTCTGAGGAAGTGTTTTTAAAAGTATCTTCACTATGGTTTAGGCATGGCAATGATTTAGGCAATGATTAAAAGCTATTTTATGTTTAATTGAAAGGTGTCTTGGAAATTAGTCTAATTATTACTAGAAGGAAAAAACAAAGCTATAGTCTGTCGTCCAACGAGAAACCCAGATTTCAAACATTGCCCACCCAGAATTCAAGTTTCATGTGTAAACGCCTTTCTTAGATACTCTAAATAAGAGACTACACTGAGGGTTGTTAGACACTAGACAGTGTATGTGTAAAAAAGCTTTGTCTCAAATCCACTTCATTAAGTATGATGCTTAAATTGGCATTATTTTCTCCATTTTAGAAGCTAAAAAAAAAAGACGACTCTTTCTCTAGTTTTCTACTTATAAAATATAATGCATGCTCAACAGATAACAGATGTATATGATCAGTGGCTGTTGCTGTACCTTCAGTGTTTTGTCCCAGCTGCCAGTCATGACACAGCTGTAGTTAGGGGCTTTTATCCAGTGGATCGATTTGATTGGACCGTCATGCTGAGAGGAAAAGGGAAGATGGTTTTAAGGTTATTCTGTTTCATTCTACTGACCACATTGTTGAATTGGTGGCTGCCATCTAACCTGTGCAATCTGCATTGCCTGGTTGCTGTTAAGGTCCCACATCTTGGCCGTCTTGTCACAGGAAGCTGTGAATACTTTACTCCCATCCTGCACAAGCACAACAGCACATCATAAAACGCGATACAGCCAAGCAGACAGAACATTTCTATCACAGGGGTGTCAATATGATATATGATGAACGAAGCATCTTACATCACTCCAGCACACATCCAGCACTGGGCCAGTGTGCATCTGCTGGGCCTTGGGGACAGTCTGTCCATTGTCCTGTACCTCCCAGCACCGGACCTGAGGTCAGATAATGGAGTAGCTTTAAACAGTGCTAATTTGTAATCAAATACAAATCATTATCTGGTGCGGCTATAGTTCCTAGCAGAGAATATGTTTGAATAGGTGTCCATTTAGATCTTTATTGTAACCAAATCCCCTATGAAAATATTAAAGCATTTACAAGACACCATTGATTTGTCTGATATGAAATCACTCACATCATTGGCCCAGGATCCCCCAATGAGGAAGTTCCCTGGCATGGTGGGAGGACTGAAAGCCAGGCAGCTGATGCTGTCATCTGGCGGTGAAGTCACCTCAACATCCTGTAGCACAACAGACACTCCAGTCAGGAACATAAATAAGGACTGCTCTCGAAACATGAAGCTGGCGAATGAATGGGTGAAGGCACCATTTCTGTAAACGGTGTGGTGAGACAGAACTATGACTGTGTAAGTGCCCAATGAGACACTTTTGCCATGCATTCAGCTAGTTTACCTTCATAGGATTATGGCTATCTGTTGTTGTGCTTCCAAAGACTCCGGTACCCCCTGTTCCAAACCCGGCGCTTGTCCCAAATAAACTCATGTTTAATGGTAGAAGTAATCTATGCCTGAAAGAAGAAATAGAAGTGTTATACAAGGTCTATATTTTGGTGTACTTCATTTATCCATCCTGAGTAGTTGGGTAATTACATGTTTTACACAGCCATTGTAGGGCGATTTTCAAATGAGCACCACTACATGGGTCCTGATAAGAGCTTATGAAACCCGGTTTTCTCACTCAGAGCTGTCCTTGAGTGTTTCCTACATAAATGAAGTCCAGCTTGAGCAATCTGCAATTCAATTTAGTCACGTGCATTTTGTTTAGAATGTTGAGGCGCAACCAAAGCTGCGCGCTGGACACTTTTCAAACTAATCTCACATCATTGTAGGTAAACCAAGCAGAGGTCTTACGTTAGGCCATTTTATTATGAACCTAGTCAGGTTCTTCACGTTGTGGTAAGCACTTGTTAACTGGCGGGTCTATATTCGCAGCTAACACGTTAACGCTAACTGATGGCTGCTAACAAATCGGACCGGATTGCGGTTAGCGTTGAACCCAGCCGTGAATGCAAGCAAATATTACCATGGCGAGACGCCACATGTCACAACATTATCTATGTAACTGGACCCTACCCCGGGGCCTATATGAACACTACCAATGTAAGATAAAAGCAAACTAACGTAGGTCAACGCTAATGACAGGGCTACACGCAAGCTAGCTTGCTAACAAACACAGAAAATGAAGCCGGCTGTAAACGTAACACTAGCCAAATGCTTGAATATTTGGAATGTGGCTGATAAGCCTATCTACTCTGTCAGCCATTATTTGGACGAGAAAATATGGAAGGTGGCTAGTCAGTTTTGGAACCCATCCCCTGTGGCTGGTGGACGTAAAAGTTAACGTTAGTTTCTTGTCCATTAGAGAACACATCCTCTCACACCGTAACTGAACACTGCACTGCACATCCTTCTGTATCGCAGCCTCGTAACTACACAAAATATACATACCCCAAATATGTTTATATGACTTGATACCGAAAAATATGGCACAATTCTTTGGCGCAACAGAAATGTGGCGCTTGCTCTCTGGTGTGTCGCAGCTCGGTGACGTTGCGTTGCTCTCAACAAGAGGCGTGCGATATCAAAAGTGACCACCAGGAGGCAGTGCACCTCTAGTCAATCCACGGAGTACATTGCAGTGCAAAACTGACTAAAGACATTTATATCAAGTACCTTTGCAGTCCTAAAATTAAAAGGATTGCGCCATTATATGTATTTGCTGCATCAAGTGTAGAGCTTGATTTGTCATTTCTGTCTTTAGTCAGGTTTGGATGAGGACCAGTTCTCAAACAAGAAGTTGTTTTGGAGGCAGCTTGACGTGGAACATCACTGATAAGTGTTGATTAACAACCTGGAGCTGAACAAGCTCAAAACTGTAGAGATGGCAGTGGACTTCAGGAGGAGCCCCCCAACACTGCCCCCTCTCACCATATTCAACACCACTGTGTCTGCTGTGGAAACCTTCAGGTTTCTGGGTTCCACAATTTCCCAGGACCTAAAGTGGACATCCAACATAGACACACTCATCAAAAAGGCCCAGCAGAGGTTGTACTTCCTGCGCCAGCTCAGGAAGTTCAATCTGCCTCAGGAAATGCTGATCCAGTTCTACTGTGCAATCATCCAGTCTGTTCTCTGCACTTCCATCACTGTCTGGTTTGGATCGGCCACCAAACAGGACAGGAACAGACTACAACGGACTATCAGGACTGCAGAGAAAATCATCAGTGCCAACCTGCCCTCGATTCAGGACTTATACATCTCCAGAGTTAGGAAACGGGCAGGTAACATCACTGCAGACCCATCACACCCTGGACACAACCTGTTCCAACTCCTCCCCTCTGGTAGGCGCTACAGATCACTGTACGCCAAAACAACCAG
>OOFE01028343.1:0-10065 GCA_900323365.1 Monocentris japonica
ACAGTGACAGCATGAAATTCAAAGGAGGCAGGAGAGAATTGCGAAATAGAAAAAAGAGAGTATTTCCATTTTGGGGAAATTAGCAGGCCAGTACCACCGCCTCACCTCGCAGCTCTGGGAGTGTGAGAGAAAGAGTACACATCTGACAGAGCTGTAGGTGTGGCAGTGTTTTCTGGGGTGATCCAAGTCTCAGTTAGAGCAAGAAGGTTGAGGGAGAGCAAGGATGCGTAGCCTGAGATGAACTCAGCTTTCGGCACAGCCGACTGGCAATTCCAGAGCCCCCCTGCCACCACTTGGTCCACGTGAGTTGAGAGAGTAGGATAGATAAGATTAGTGGGGTCGCGGCGCCTGGGTGTGACCCAGCGTCTGTTAGACCACCAGAAAGAGGAGTAGACAGGAATAGGAAGCAAACACATGGTAGATCACAGTACAATGACAGAATTCAAGTTATAAGTTTTCTCATGTCCATGTTCCAGGACAGTCAGTTTGAAATGTGTGACTTTTATTTGACTGTGTTTTGTACTGACGACGCCCAGACAGCCATCGAGGAGACCAGTGGGGATCTGGTGATGAACCAGGTAGTAATGTCACCATGCTCTTGGACTCATGTACTCTTTGACCCCCCAGAGCTCAGTCCTCCAGAAGGTCTTCATGGAGCTTGAAGGCAACAAACTCTACCGGTGAGTTGCTCTGATTGGCGCTGTTCCTAGTGTGTACTGTAGTGAACAAAGTTTACCCCCCCCCCTCCATATAGAAAAAAAAATATTTTCCACAAAGACTGATGGCTATGGAAAATCTTTTTCCCCGTTTCATGAGACAACTTAGCACTTAATTTGCACTTGACTACTGCCAGAAAATCTCACTTTGATATTTGAAGAATATTTCTGTTTTCCATCTTTCCATCATTGTTGTTCAGAGCCACTGTTATACATTGAAGAACAAAATGAAAACTTCCATGTGGCCTTTTGTACTCACAGTGTGTCACCATGTTGCTGCGTGATGTCATTGTGGATTTGTTGCTGATATGATCATTTTCTTGGGTAGGGGGTCCCAGGGTTAAAATCTGACCAACTCAGGGCCTCATATCTGTTTGGGGCCCTTGACATAAAAAGGCTACACTAACCTTGTGTCTCCCTCTGATTTTGTAGGTTCCCAGCTTTCCGTCTGCATAGGCCATGGGTTTGTCCATTCTGGTCAGCAGGTAGCCGATGTTCTCGCAGCCCGGCTCGTTTCCTTCCACCCAGGATATTTTATCCCTCCGAATGCTGCTGCTGGTCCCGCTGGCCAGCTCCCCGTCCTGCATCCTCCCAGCCTCGGGAATGTTCCTGACCTCCTGCAAAATCCGCTCCCCCATTTTACTCCCAAGGAAATCATCCACGATGCACAAGCCATAGGAGGTCATGCAGGGGACGATGTACTGCAGCATCAGTCTGTGGCTTCTGTTTCCTTGGATCTGGGCAGGATGGTCCAGGGTCTTCGGAGGATGCAAGGTACAACCCCGACCTCGAGCCCGGCTCCATCCCTGACCTCGGCTCCAACCCCACTCCTGACCCTGACCTTGACCCCAGCTGAAACCGGCTCCCCATGTCCGGTATCAGCCGAGGCTCTGTCCCTGTCGGAGGATCGATCCTCATTGCGGTCCTCCCGACCTTCGTTTTTAGAAATGTCCTTGGGTTGTGGATTCATGTTTTCTCGCGTTTCCTTTAGAATTTCTGTACTTCAAAAACCGGGACGCTGCGTCAAGCTAGCCAAAATCGGCGATTTTTCTTTCAAAATAAAATTTGGTCAAAAAAATAATAAATTGAAACATCAAAATCAGTTCTGCTGAACGTATTCCTATATGTATTATCTTTCATATATTCTTTATTTTCACTTGTTCTGTGTATTACCCAGAAAAGGTCACAACTGATGCTCAGCTCAGGATAACAGACTCTTTTCTTGCTCCACTGTCAGAGTTTCTGTTGCTATTCTCTTGAAGAAATTTAAAAACCGTCTTCCAGGAACAGCACAGGAAAGAGATATTTCTACTGTTGAATTCTCCAAAAACATCCGTTAGAAACCCGGTAACACGGACAGATTTCCCTCAGGTTGGTGACAGGAGCCTCGCGCTACGGGTCTCGTGCCGCTTTGTTTCCGGCCTCTGACACCCGCGCGCACCGAGCATCGCAGGATATCAATAAATAAAATAAAATAACATTATGCCTAGAAACAGCGACATAGTGGAAAAATAAAAAGAAACGGGGGGAAATTAGGACCAGCAGTCACAACCAAACAAATCTGTTATAAACGTCCAGTTCTCACCACAAGGCAGACAGCAGTATCTAGAAACAAAAAACACTCAAACTTTCAGAAAAAAAAACATTATTTTTATTTTCCAATCTTGTCACCATCATAAGGGAAGTACCCGCAAATAGAAACAAAAATCTATTATATTTTTAGAAAAGCATAAATTATACTATGAATATCACAGTATATATACTTGCATATCGTCTATATATATATAAATATATCTATATCTATATATAGACAGCAGACTAAACATATCACCAGGTGGTGGTAAATAAAAACATAACCTCACTGATCAAAATATCAATTATGATATGCTTTCCCCCTTAAAACACCTTCTCCTAGAACGTCCACCAGTTTGACACCAGTTAGACAGGGTTCAAACTGCAGGCAGCAGGTTGCTGTGTGTACGTGAGAAGAACCTCATCGTCACGTTTAACAGTAACCAGATGGCTGCTTCCATCCTGAGCTGCTGCCAGGGAGAGAGAGACATAGAAAACACATTGAGAGAGAGAGAGAGAACGACACCCTGGCAGTGCAGCATCAGGGATTGAAGTGTGATGTGTGTGTGTGTGTGTGTGTGTGTGTGTGTGTGTCAACACCCTTAGCGATGATTTTGTATCGAAGCTGCCGGTAGTCAGTATTCAGTACAGATTTGATCGTTTCCATGCCCAAAAACCTCCAATGAATTCCAAAGATTCAACGTTTCCCTCTTCAGTGAGACGAAGCGGTCCGCTGATAACAGTGTTATGAGTGTGTAGCATGTTAGTATCCAAGCATGTTAGTATCCAACTCAGTCTGAAGGTGCTTTTGAAACATCTAAACCCCAAAGTTTAAAACAAGAAATCATTTTCTTGTCCTTACATCATGACAGGGTTTAAATTGTTCCGTCAGATGTTCTGTTCATATTTTTTTCCTTTACATTCCAGCCATTCGGCAGACGCTTTTATCCGAAGGGAGGCCAGAGAACTACTAGTCACCAGGAATCGTGCATCTCCTCCCCAAACAAGCATCTACCTTGCAGTATTTTCTTCCTCTATTTATGAAGTTTTATTTCAAAATGAGATGATTGATACCATTAAAGTAAAAATCTTTATTGAACTAGCTCAAGTCTGGAAAGGCGTTTTGGAAAGATTCACTGAATACAGTTTAGTCAGCTCAAATGTTAAAGGGATATTTCACTGCGCTCTTCTGTCTTCCACTAGAAGTGAATGGAGAATAACTTCATGTGGTTTTGGGAAAGTCAACAGTGATTCACATTTATTTCATATTATTCTCATTTATTTTAAATCATTTCATTCATACTGAATCTATTTAATATTTTGGTTTATTGTTTATAGAAAACATAATTCATGTTTCTACATTATTCTAATGTAATTTTCGGTAACAATATCGCTCATTTTTTTTTTTTTGCTGTATTTTGTAGTTTCCCTCCACCGTCCAGTCACTTTCTTAAAACTACTGAAACGTTCTTCCATGTTTCCAGCAGTAATGACGCGTAGCTGCAACTCTCTTGTAACGTGTTGTTGGTGACAGGTTGTTGGTGACAGGTTGTTGTTGGTGACAGGTTGTTGTTGGTGACAGGTTGTTGTTGGTGACAGGTTGTTGTTGGTGACTTGTTGGTGTTGGTGGTGACAGGTTGTTGGTGGTGACAGGTTGTTGTTGTTGTTGGTGGTGACAGGTTGTTGTTGTTGTTGTTGGTGGTGGTGACAGGTTGTTGTTGGTGTTGTTGGTGAATGCAGACAGGACGTCTGAGTCCGGTGAACGTCTCCTTATCAAGATGTTGGAACAGCAACAAGGAGATGGTGGGCAGGAGGGTTTCCTCTGGTCATCATCACTGCTGGAGATTTGACGTTAAAACAACAGCTTAAAGTCGACAGATTTCCACCTGATCCACAAGAAACTGGAGTCCAGATGTTGGAATTCATGTTTCCAGCTGAAATGTTTTCGACCAGAACCAAAACAGGGACAGGCGTGTAGATGTAGTGACGTTAACGTCAGAGGAAACACGTTGACAGTGTCAGGTAAAGACCAAATCAAATCTAGCGTGGAGGAAATCACACCAGATAAACGTACTGAGAAATAAAACGTTGCAGTTCAGTGAAATATCCCTTTAATGATTAAATATAATAGTATCGAGCATCAGACACGCAGCTCCTCGTCTTCAGGTCGCTCAGTCACAAAACACAAGCCAACAAATCCACCTACAAAACTTTATCAACACGTATACAATTTGCAGGGAAAATAATCACAATTTCCGAGGGATACCAGTAAAATACAGACCATAAAAATGGAAACATTTAACATTGTGTGTGCAAACCGGAGAGGAAACCCAACGTTGCTCACTGTGCGATAAAACCAGGCTGGGAAAGTAAAGCAGACGTCCCACCCGGACCCTCTTTTCCCATCATACCGAGCGATTCTGACCAAAACCTCAAGTCATCACTTTAGAGCGTCTTACGTCTTGGGTTCGGCTCGCCACTCTGTAGCTGATCCACGACCTGGCAGCTTCCACCACTTGACACAGCGGAGCATGTAGACAGAAAGGAAATAAGGAAGCGCTAAATCAACAGCCGGCAGGACGTTAGATCGGTTTTATTTCACGTCTCATCTCAGAGGAAATGTCAGTATGTTCAAAAGACTGTTAAGGGCTGATTTCTGGAGTCCATCGGCCCGTTGGGACTGGAGAGCTGCTGAGGAGGCAGAAAACTGACGAGATTTTGGTCCGAATCGATCAGTATGAAGGAAATACAAGAGAAAATAGGTCCAAACTGACTTAAGTTAACCTTTAACAGCAGCCACCGACAACTAACTGGCCAATATTGACCAATAACCAACCGTGATTCAGATGCCATAGACTGAAAATCATCTATCAGAGACATATCATATCTGGCTGGTAAAATGGAGAGAATGTGTTTCCTGCCCTGAATACAGCTCAGTAAGACAACTGTGGTTTAAAGTCCTCGTGGAACAAAAGGAGTCCAGTCTCTCCTCAACCAGACATCGCCAGATTATACATTTTATACTCAGATATTTTCAAGATGCTACGGTGCATCATAGGCACAGGAGACAAAAAACACCACACGAGAACCCAGTCAGGCGTCGATCCAGCAGACCGTCTGGCTGTCAATCATGAGATGACATCCATTCAAGGCCCGCCTACAACCCGAACACTGTTCCTGATCCAATTCAGACAAGAGAAGAAAAAAACAGTCCCATGGAGTGACTTCCAACACGGCGTTTGGGGGCGCCGCATTCACAAACCCACGGCAGCCGAGGTGGGTGGAGTTTTGACCTTCGGTATCAAATAAGCTTTGGAGAAGGAGGGAAACCTCCGCCTCCGAGTGGCTGGAAACAATCACCACCCACACCCAGGAGATGACAGACAGACAGAAAGACAGACAGGCAGTCACAGAGAGACAGACAGGATGGATGGGTGTGTCGAGTCTCCGGGTCATTGGACCACCTCAAAGTAGTGCAGTATCGCCATGATGTGCTGAGGCATGAAGACGTAGCCGGTGTACACCGCCATGCCTGCTACCGAGATCAGCAGAGAGTCTGGACAGCAGGGTCAAGGAAACACATGGACAGAACATACATGTGTAAAGGGGCGATAAGTATGATTTTTCCCGCCCCAATAACACAAAATGACCAATATATCTGTGGAGGTTGATCATTACCAATGACTCACTGATCACTTGGTCAGCTGCTGAGATTTCTGGCTTTGAAAAGTCACTTCAACTTACATTTAAGACTTTATAAGACCTTTTTCATAATATTAGACCAAATTCAACTGTAGACTACCAGAATATGGTCTGCATGACTGGACTGGTTTCTCAACACCAAGAAGCCACCATGTTTTTAAGACCTCTAAAAGTTAAGACTTAAAATGCTATACTCAACTGTATTCAAGACCATTTAAGGCCTTGAGCTTAAATAATTTAAGACATTTTATGATTTTCAGGACCTGCAATTCTTAGTCTCGGTTACATGAATTATATTGCATTTTTTCACCTTAACATTTAACACCTTAACACTTTTTTCGGAGCAGTATTCCTCAAAGTAGCAACTAGGCAGTCTTGTTTTGACTCTTACTGTGGTCCTATATACAAAACTAGTAACAGCTCAAACCATCTGACGTCATACTCTGTTACACCTCGTGACGTAGTGGTTAATATAAAGAAGGGTAAACTATGACCTTGGTGGTGAGCATCATAAGGCAACCAACCATTGATCAGCAAAATCACACATATTTTCACAAAAGTAATCAGATACTACTTACAAATAATGTTACATTTTACAAACTACACTAAGTTTACCTCGAAAAGTAAAAAGGTGGATAAACTTATGAAAATAAAATATGGATAAACTCATTTTAGGAGGTGATACTTTTAATCCTCATGACATCTTGTTGGTAAAATAACTCGCGTACACTCCCATAAACTCCTGCCAGCTACAGCCAGTGTGTTACAGCTAGAAATACAACAGCCCAGTAACACAAAGGAGCTTCTGTTGTCCCAAACACGAAAAACAAACAAACATGTAACCAGCATGTCAGCATGTTTCGATCACCTGATCGGATCTTCGAGGAACAGAAGACCTTCGCTACTTTGCTAACGTGTTCGCTGTCACGGCCAGGCTAAACTCCATTCAAAAATCTCGCTTTTTAGAATCCGTTTCCATCATCTTCTTCCACCAGAATACACCGTGGCGGGCGGTAGCGAGCAGTGTGAACCACTTAGAAAAGTTGAAATTTTACCGAAAAAATGGCTGATTGGTAGATTATATACATGCCGATTTTACCAGAAGCCCTTGATTCATAAAGTCCCCCAGGTTAACCTCTAGCAGGTAAGTACGTTTCGCCAGCTCCATATACGAGAACATCACCTATCTGGGCAAGAGCTAGCTATGCTAACATTAGATGGCTAACGCTAGCATGCTAACAAGCTTGTTTAGTCAAGGCTTAAGTTATTTTCGGCTGAAAAGGATACTGAACACCGTTCTCTCCCAGGGCTCCAGCATGTACAGCGCCGTGACGAGAAGATACTGGTAGTAAAACCAGGATAACTGCTTCCAACAGTTCCCCAGGGCCATGTTCCCAACTTTCCAATAAGCTATTTTCTTTTCTTTCCTCCTTCTTTACCTGATTCTTTGTGAATCGTTTCCTGGTGACGGAAGACGTGTAATCGCAAGGTGCGCCTTTCAGCCAATCACGCAAGCCCGGGGAGTTCCCACTTCCTGTTTGAAGAAGACCACTTCCACTCGGAGATTTTCATAAAAATTAAAAGTATGTTGCTACCAATAAAAAAAGACAAAATTGACTCATCATTTATCAGTATGAATAACCTTCTGATGTTTTATGTATCGCACATATCTTGATATTTCTGTAACTTATCACTTATGTCATACTGCAGATGATGCCATCGTTCATGACATTTCTACTTATGTTCTAGTGTTGAAATCGTTGGCTGCATTATATTTAAACCCCCAATAGCTATGTTATTCTTTATACTTTTCCTCATTCTTTATACTATGACTACTTGCTATTGCAATGTCTCAATTTCCCCATGGGGATCGTTCCTATTTCACTCTTATATAAAGTGAAGTGTCGACAAAGTGCAGAATAATTCCCCAACAAATCGATCTCATAGGATTTCATTTAAATGCAATGCAGACAAAATAACACGATGAATTACACACTTTGTCATCCATGTTCAAATAATTTTCCAAAATTAAAACAAACTGAGTGTCTCTCCAGGCAAAAAAAAACATATTTACAGTGTAGTAAACCAAAATAGAAACACTACAGGCTGTACAGGTTCTTATTTTCTCCATCGCTGTAGACGGTGTGTGATGAAACAACATTTACAAGACCATGGGCCACCAAATTTTCAGATCAGTATCAGTGGAATATTGGATGAATATAACAGGGATGTTTCCCAAAAGCAAATATAGACCAAATATAGTTCGTCTTTGCGCTATTCATCTATAATAGAACAAAGACAAACATGGTTTTGGGAAACCCAGTCAAGATCTGATGCCATCGTTTCGAGTTACAAACAGAAGTTCATCAGATCTGAGGAACTTGGGGTCTAGGGTTGAGAAATGAGTGAATCAATGTCGATTCCCTTATTGGTTCCTTTCTTATAGGTTTCTACAAACAGCGTGTGAAATTAACACCTGCCAAATGTGTTGGATGAATCCATCAGGCTCACCGCCACGCTGGCCAGTAACGTTTGAATGGCCTGTTTACTTCAAACTTGATCTCTTGTAATTTGAACTTTGCTGCACTTGATGATGAATTACAAGCTTGATCCACAGTATAGGTGGAACGTTTTCAATTGTGATTCTCTACACGAAACGGCAACAACTGGAAGGGTGGCGAAGTTGAAAATGTATCTTAATTATTTTGTCAGGTAAAAAATATTCTTGGAGATAGTTTAATTTCAGTTCAAAAAGTTCATTTCAGTAAAAGGTTTTGTATTACTTCTGTTATACATGTAGTCTGTCACTGAACTGTTTGAACTGAATAAAACTGTCCGTTGCCATGCTGCTACGTTGCTTCGGGCTTCAAAGAAACAAATGAACAAGCTGTGCTGTCTGAGGGAAGAACGGAGCCGGGCGATTTGATAGTCACTTAAAATGATGCATTTTGTTTTATTTAAGAAAAGAAAAAACTGGGAATCGATAACGGAGATCGATAAGGCAAACAGGTTTCGATCCACTCGGTTCTGGAAACACAGGAACCGCGGGTCTCGGTTCCCAAACCTCAAAGGGTCATTTGGGATTTGTAAACAACACGCCCTCTAGTGGACACTTGAAGCCACTGCCCAGTACCAAGCGTGTACACTTTATGTTTTTATGGGTGGCCACACTGGGAATTGAACCACCTAACCCAGGTCCTTATCAAACACTGCAGCTGAAGGTCAGAAACATTTCTAAGAGCTGGAGTACTGATCTGAGGTCAGGAGCCGCAGACGAAAAGACAACCGGAGGAGGAATAAACTGCTCAGTCCTCGGTCTCCTTCAGCAGTGGCTGGCCAGGATGTTGAAGAAGTGGTACACCTCATCTTTATCGAACACAGCCACCTCTGTAGAGCACTCGGTGCACTGGACCGGGTGGTACACCTCCTCCTCCTCCATCCCTCTGGGCGCCGGGGCAGGAAGCTCCTCCGTCGTCATGGTCGTTTCTTTCTGCCCCTTCCTCCTCTTTCTGCTCCTCTGTTTCTTCTCCTTCTGGGTTTTGTAGTGCAGCACCTCGTCTCTCTTCACCGTGCAGTTCATGACGAACATGGCGCGGTACTGCGTCCGGTAGTTCTCGTGCCTGGGTGGAGAGAGCAGCGACATTTGGAGGGTTTCATTTAAAAGTTTTGAAAAGTAATAATTTATCGCTGTTTCAACAGTTTGTCAGAGTTGATCGATCTGTCCGTCGTGATGTAGACTCAAATTTGTACTTGACACTGATGATTTGTTTTTGCACCATATTGATCTACTGATTACCTCTAACTTTTTTTTACCAACTGCCACTTTTCTTGATGCTTGTTTGAATGGGACAGCGTGATGTGGTTTGCAATGGGTTGAAAGACGGCCTCACCTCTGGCAGTCCAGGCAGAGTGTGGTCATACAGGCGGGACAGTTGAGAACGGCGTCGCTGCTTGGCAAACCCTGAGGCTGACCGGGCCTCGACCGAAACGCCGCCGGCCGCCTTCTGCTGCTGGAGTACCTGGACAGGAAGACAGACAGGCAACATGAGAGAGAGACAGGTGAGTATTGACAGGG